>PPOD03000218.1:41983-55361 GCA_003708425.3 Jamesozyma rosinii
ATCTATCGTCTGATGCGTTTGTGTGTTTGCTTGGTCACACTACAATTACGATCTAGATAAGGGCAACAAACAAGATAGACGACTACATGAGTAGAAAGACGCCTGTTTATATACCAGGGTCCCTGCCGATGTACATATAAGCTTTGTGGTGCGCGTATTCTTCTTCTTCTTCGTAATCTTTGTAATCCTATTCCTATCCCCATGGTTCCGTGTGTTGTGAATGGTGTTTATAGTGCTTAATCATCCATGGAAGTTCTTAGAAAGCAGCTCGGGCATCGCCGCGGCTTCTTAGTAAGACGGTGTTTCCGTGCGGTTTTGCGGTTTCTGTCGGTGGTAGCTGTTATTTCCGGGGGGTGCTATATCCGCGGGCCTATCTCCGTGCGAGCGCCGTTCCGCGGACGGGGAGGGGGTCCCGTGGTACGTGGTTCCGTGGGTCCGGGCACATCGCAACAGCAACAGTAGTAGTAGTAGTAGTAGCAGTAGCAACAACTCTCGAGGATCACAACTGCTTGAGGGTCTTGCTCCGGGTCTCCAGCCTTGACAGGTAGTCACGGTACCCCTGCTGCAGGGACACAGGTGCCAGGTTGCACGAGTCCCGGATGTACAGCAGCCGGCACACGCGCCAGGTGAGGAGCCAGTCGATGAGGCCCAGGGCCCGGACGATGCCAACAGCTGCCAGGTACCCACTGCCGTTCACCAGTCCAACACTGAACCCAACGACGACTTGTTCCAGGGTGTGGTAGTCCAGGTATATGCGCGAGAAACACACGAGGTATCCGAACAGCCCGAGACTGGCGATCTTGAGCAGTGTGCCGTGTTTGTCATGTCTACCACTTAGGTATATCCTCACGGCCATGTAGGAGAACAGGAACCCCATGAACTGCGAGTGTGCACTGGGCATGCCGTACCCGGGTCCACCGCCCATGGCGCCGTGGCCCTGCGGTCTCGGTTGTTTGATCAGCCGTTTCAGCACTTTGTTGATACCCTCGTTGAGCAAATGGCCCCCTGCAAGGATCACTGCCTCTAGTTCCCGTGTCACTATAAACCACGACAGGTAGAATGTCAGGATCAGGATCGGGGACAGCGACAGGTACACGCATACAACACTCACGGGGTCCGACGGGTTGTACAGGATAAATGTGTCGTCAAACGGCACCAGGTTGTTATTAGTAAAGTTCATCGGAGAGGCGAGAGGGGAGAGGGGGTGTTGCGTATATGGCTCTCTCTCTCTTTGTGCAGAGTAGTTTTGTAGGTTTATACTCTCGCCTGTTTATACTTTTGCCTGTTTGTTTATTTTTCACTGCGTGGGATGTGAAAATTTTACAAGTACCAGGGGCATTCGAGTATCGTAGCCTACGCTCCAGCACACACCCGGATGTGTCAAGGGGCTCCCTGTGTGTCTCCTCCGGTACGATAGATGCGAGTAGTGTGTCTGTTGCAATTACACATATACAAATAGGTACATAGAGATATAAACGTACATACCCCGGTGGATCATGCGCCGTACTTCTTGAACAGCTCGTCGACCAGCTCGATGTACTCCTTCTCGGCGTCCTCCTGGGACATGCCCTTCAACTTGTTCCATGCGTCCCACTTGGACTTGTCCTTCAAGTTGAACATCCCCGGTCTCTCGGTGTTGACGTCCCCGATCGTGGCCTGCTTGTACAGACCGTACAGCTTCAGCAGCTCGTCCACGCCCGGTTTCGTTGGCAGCTCGTTCACCAGCTTAGCTTTCTCTTCAAACAATTGCGACACCATATTCACTCTACTTGGTTGTGTGTGTGTATTATACTCCACTTACCACCCCTCCCCAACACCACCACTCGCAATCCTCGAGACTCGTTCTTTTATACCTCCAGAATTCCTTCAGCTCCACAAAAATCTCAACAAAAAAAGAAAAAACCGGTGCGCAGCTTTTTAGGGGAGTCTGGATTACCCGGTTTGGCACACAATTCCCGCATCCGGACATGTTACCCGATACAGTAAGTGGTCACGTGAGTTTCCTATCCGGGACACAGATGTTACCCCGCCCGCCGTTTCACAATTTTCGCTGTTGTTTCGATTTTTTGCCACCATCCGCGATTTTCCAAGAGTGTTCGCCCCCCCTGCGACTATAAACAAAGCCATAGGTGGTTGCCACTCTCGTATATATGGACACAGGCCAGTGTTATTTCACATTCACACACTTGTACAATTGTATAATACACTCTAGACTGGCAAGAAACAACCTCCACACACACTGCTATGTCTGCTAACCAATTGACCCATACTGTCACCAATGAGGACGAGTCTCTTTTGAAACCATTCCCATCGTACAAGAACAACAGTGCTGCCTCGGGCGCTGACACCATCTCCAACACCATTGAAACCTCCCCTGCTGCCAAGAGATCAAGAGCCAACTCTCTCAACATCGCACAGGACGAGCCATACCAGGACCACAGGAGAAGAAGATCCTCCAGTATAATATCACATGTCGAGCAGGAAACTCTAGAGGAGATGAACGACCAGATCCTCCTCCCCAACATGAACGCCAACTGGGTAGACCAACGTGGGGCATGGATCATCCACATCGTCATCATAATACTGCTAAAACTGTTCTACAACCTATTGCCAGGTGTCACCAACTCCTCCGCGTGGTCCCTCACAAATACCACATACATCGGCGGCTTCTACATCATGTTCCATATGATCAAGGGCACACCCTTCGACTTCAACGGTGGCGCATTCGATAACCTAACCATGTGGGAACAGATCGATGATGAGACTCTGTACACCCCTACAAGAAAGTTCCTCATCATCCTACCTATTCTACTATTCCTGGTCTCGAACCACTACGCAAAGTTCAACTGGAACGCATACTTGGGTAACGCCCTGTTGATCGTGTTCATAGGTGTTGTGCCAAAACTGCCCGTCACACACAGACTAAGAATCTCAATCCCTTGGCTAACCGGACCACAACAGATCAGTTGAGCAAACACCTACACGCGTACATACATATATATACACACTTCTTACGTACACATGTCTGTAACTATCTTTTATCGACTGTATGATCGTTTTTATCAAGTGGGCGACTGCACCAGAGTCCAGTCAACACCTGTCTACCACAATAGTCGCAATTTATTTCAGACATAAGCATAATTCGTATCGTTTAAACTACTTACAGATTATATAGTCTTGTATATAGTTAGAACTCCGGGAAGTTACCGGATGCTCACTGGGAGTGCAGGAACATACGAACCAGCTAGGCACACTGACACCTGATAATAACCGTATATTATACATGGTAGCGCCGCGATCACGATTGTAGGAAACTATCAGAACACATGGTTGGAACATTGCAATTCTCAGAGCACCAAGCATCAAATATGCAAAGTACGGTGTCTTTAGGCAGTGGAATGCTTGCCACGCCACACCCCCGTATGCATGCACTGAATGATTGGTTGTTCTGAAAACTGCAATTATCTTCCATCGTGTTTTGATTACTCCCTAATATCGTGATATCAGCGTCACCATGTTTATCATACTGTTACTATCAGATATCAGTATTTGCTCTTAGTTGGTTCGTACATCCCTGGGACCCAGTACGCATCAGGTAGTTTGTACCTGATATATCTACACAGACAGAGATACCTCCGAGTTCATAAAAAGTGTCTCTCCTTTTTTTTTTCGTCTCCTTATATATCATTCCAGATTTTGTTTTTTTACCCCGAGTGTTTCTCCCGGAGTGTTTCGTCGACAAAGAATGCATCTCGTTTCCTAGTACACGATATTTGATCATGTATTGGTTTGGGTCCGGAGTCTTGTTTGATGTTTACTATCATTAGCAGTATGTATTAGAAGGCCGTTGAGTCTGATCACCAACAGTGTAACGTCGAGTAAAGTATCGGTAGTTATCTTAAAGTGATTATTCAATATGGTTAAATAAGTATTAGTTAAACCAAAGGTAAAACACGGTGTATATTATTATACGTATTATGCATGAGAAACAAATCGTAAAGTAAAAGAATGAAAGTGAAAATAACAATTGTTTGTGTTGAAGCAAGGTCTTGGTAGTATAGATACGAGCATGTTGAGACATTAAACTTAAGTACTCATTGTATATGTATTGTTGAAATACTTGAATGGCTTCTCTATCAATATAATAAGAAGTGACGTAGTATATAATCTTCATATTATTGTACATACAACATAAACTATGTATACGTTGTAAGGCCAATATTCATAGTCCATACTTGGCCATATTCAGCACCTTGTTATTGTTGTCTAAACGACTCCTATCTGTTTTAAACCCTTAACTCGATTTATACACGATCTCGGTTTACAGACTCTGGAATATAGTCGCTTGCCTTATACCCAATACATTAGTGTGTGATGCTATGAGCGCGGTACATTATTACTCTAAATAACATGTGTGCACCACAGACGTTCGACTATAAAAGATGAAAAAAGCATTTACTTTACACTCACCATGCGTTATATTACTTTCAATATACTCGGTGACTATTTTATATTAGAGTTATCCCCCAGGTCCGATATGAGATGTCTGGTGGGACCTACATGACCTCCCAATATTCAGATATTTAAATGCTTTGCCATCTATTTCTTCAAGGAGCAACACCAATACATCATCTAACTTAGTACAGTGAAGCGTTGAATCCCGCGCTTTATATCATGCACCCTTCATTAATGTAAACCCGAAATATAAGCTAAAACCGGTCTAAAATAATACAGTCACGTGACTAAATTTTAGACTCTCATAAAGCTCTCATTTTTCTTACAAATTCAAGAAAGTTGCCTTGTTGGCGCAATCGGTAGCGCGTGAGACTCTTAATCTCAAGGTTAGGGGTTCGAGCCCCCTATAGGGCTTTCTTATTTTTTTGTTTTGCCTGTACTCAATCTATCAATAGACGTATTTTTTATACCACACTGTTGGATAATACAATAAAAGTCTTTAGAATTCTTACAGTATTTTGATATTTCATAATTACTAAGATATTAATGCATATTGAGCTTTATTGATCACAAACTTAATAACACAACATAAATTCAATTCATGGAAACATAAAAATTTATCTAAATTTTATATATATTTTACAAGTATAAAGACAAATCTGAATATCAATCTGTTGTCCAGCCTAGTTTGACTGCCTCTTCATAAGTTGGGTAATCAGTGTATCCATCACTTGTTCTAGCATAGAAAAGAGATTTGTCGAATGCATTTAGTGGCAACCCCTTTTCCAGACGTTTTGGAAGATCTGGGTTAGAAATAAAGTATCTGCCATACCCAATCAGAGTCCTATCATCATTCACATAATCTTTGACAACTTCAGGTTCCAATCCCAGGTCACCTGTTCTGATAACATTGCCCTTCCAAATGGAATACACAAATTCAACATCATTGTCCTTGAAAGTTGGAACCGCAACAAACGATTTTGGAAGAGTGTTGTAGTCTAAACGTTGAAGAGAAGTGTGAATGAATGCCAAACGATTACCAGCCCTAGCACGTTTCTCAAGTTCACCTATAAGATGTGCATATTGAGCAACCAACATTGGGTCATCTAGGCCAGACATAGTTCCATAAAGATTGAATGGTGATAGTCTAATACCAACCTTATCAGCACCAATGGCATTAATAAGGGCATCGACAACTTCCAAAGTAAATCTAGATCTGTTTTCAATCGATCCACCATATTCATCAGTTCTCTTGTTGGAGATTGGGTCTAAGAACTGGTTTAATAAGTATCCATGAGCACCATGTATCTCTACACCGTCAGCACCTGCAGCAATACTATTCTTGGCTGCTTCAATGTACTCCTTGATATATTGCTTGATCTCATCTGTAGTAATACCATGTTGTGGGTTATTAGATCCTAATGCTTTGGTCTTTTGTGTATCGTCCATATACACACCATCAGAAGCAGAGTCATAACGCAAACCGTCACGGGCTAGCTTTTCAGGGTCCGCTAGTCTTCCTAGGTTCCATAATTGAACCCAAACAAATGATTTATTATCATGAATCTTTGCGAAGATCTTTTCCCATTGTTCAAGTTGTTCTTTGGACCAGATGCCTGGAGCATTATCATAACCACCAGCTTGGGCAGAAATAAAAGCACCTTCTGTAATGATCATTGTACCCTCCGCCTTGGATCTTTGGTCGTAGTAAATAGCGGCTAAGTCCTTGTTTGGAACATTACCAGGATAATGAGCTCTCATTCTTGTTAAAGGCGGCATTACAACTCTGTTTTTCAGTTCAGTATTACCAACTTTGATTGGCTTGAACAGGTTAGTGTCTTTGAGAGCGACTGGCTTAAAATCTTTGACAAAAGGCATGGTTTGAGGTTGGATATTACTTGTTTTGATTGGTTGATTGATGATGGTTTTCAATTGGTATGATTGTAGACTCAAGATAAACAATTCGGAACCATTTCAACTTTTCGAATATATCTGAAATAATATCATGTTTATATATGAATTTGGCGGGACGATATATCTACCTCATTTGTCTTTAAGCCCCTTTCAACATAGTATTGTTATACGCATTGGCATGATTACTTAATACTTTTCTAGAGATCCACATGTTGCCTTTAGTAATTCTCAGAAGATCGCGGGGAAAATAGCCGGACGGAAACCCCGTTTTGGGAAATTTTCAACTTTCCGCTTCCGTTGGAATTTTCATCTTTCCGCTTCCGTTGAAATTTGTCATCGAGAAGGATAGACACCAAGCAATCAACAGTAGTTAAAATGGCTGGACGTGGAGTTGTTCAGCCCCGCAGTTCTATATTAGCCGTTTTAAATCTCCTCTCCGGAACAGGACATGGGCTTGGCTGACTAAGTTATAGGAAAAGACTCTTTACTGTATCACCATTGCCGTCGCCCATTCCAGTTCCGTAAAAGAATGCATTGTCATCAGTACCTGGTGGTGCCTCGTGGTTCAAATTGGTAATGCTATCCTCTTGTATCGTATTGGTATAGTTGTCATTTTTCTTGACAAAAAATTCATCCCAGATTGATGTTGAGGAAACTTGGTATAGCAGGTCCATGATGTTCTGGTCGTCTTGCTTTTTTGGCTGCTGGCCTGTGTCCTTATTCTGATTGCTGTTCATGTTTTGAGCATTAAACTTAGAATCAACAAGTGCCACAAAGTTATCTCTACTCGTAGATATTGTTGAATTTGTTGGTAGATCGACAGTATTACTCAGTGTTGTCGCATTAACACTATTCGACCCATATACGTTGCCAACATTAACCTTTTCTAGTTCATTGAAAAATTGTTCTAGAGGTACATCCAAATTTCCCCCAAGAAGGATAGAATCATTCTTATCAAATCCATCTTCAAATGAAGTTTCTGTTTTAATATGCGTACTCGACTTAGGTTTGTCTCCAAATTTTAACTTCACAACTACAGCAGAAAGCATTTTGTATATCTTGTAGCAATTCTTTGCTGCATCGCATGTCCCAATCAAGTTCTTTAGCACTTTCAAAACCTTCTCTGTATATTCCTTGACAGAAACTTCGTCGACACCTAACTTAATATCCGAATTGTAAATAATATAAAGATAGGTATTCCCCGTCATAAAAATATTATGCACTGCAACCCATGTATAACCTAGCTTTTTGGATAAGCATAAATTATTAAAAACATCTATTGTTCCCTTGGTACTCTCAAATACAATTTGGAATGCCTTTTTATTCAGGGTAGGACATTTAGGTGATAATCCATATAATATGATTTTGGAGTAATGGTAATTGAGGTCAAATAGAAGTGTAATGAATTTACAATTCATAGTATCAAAGGATTTCGGTACTTCATCACCATACCAGACATCCAGATCACAAAGGATCGATTCTCTCCAGTCCTCGATATTTGAAAACTGTCTTGGTAATTCAGAATTTGGAGCATATAATACTTTAACTATTGCGGCTTGGATCTTCCTTACTTTGAACATTGACAATGCAATAATCTTTGATGAAACTGACAGATTAATTGCATCGGAGAAATCTTGCATCTTATTTTCATGGTATGTGATAAATGAATCATCCAACAAACTTGGGTATCTAGTAGTAATGCTTTCCTCGGGAATGCCAAAGGGTCTACCGAAATAAGAACAGACCTGTCTATCTAAAGAGTATACTGTCCAAAACAACCGTCTACGTATATCTCTTGTGAAAGGATCGTAGTTCAAATTTAATTTTTCTGTATGTAAGCCCATATCAACTGTCAGTCTTAATACAGAACCCATTATATACCAGACGCCTGGAATATTCGGTCTCATAAGTGAATATATTGCCATTAATAGAGTACCAGAGAGTGCCTCCAACCTATCTGTGGTCTGAAATAATGAATTTGTAAATTTTGTGGCTCTCCGTTTAAACAATACAACTTTTGTGATATTTGAGCGTAGTACCTGAGTGGCATGTCCAATTGCGAATACCATGTTTAAAAAGAAAAATGGAATACAGAATCTATTGGGTAAAACAATTTTATTATCAAGTTCCAGATCGTTTTTGTGAAGCTTTTTCCATGTGTTATACCATGGCTCGTTATCCTTACTTTGTTCGTCAGTCATATCATCTTGGGAAATAAAAACATTCGATGGAAGTTCAAATTTTTCATTTATTTTTGTATGGTCAGATGAAAGAGATAAGTGTGGGTTCCAGGGACCATATATTGGTTCAAAGTACTTCTTCAAGAAAAACTCTCGGTGAAAGATTGGAAGTTGGGAATTTGTATCAATAAAATACCGTATGATTAATTTTTCAGCATCCTCTCTGGATGGTAAGGCTAAGTGGTCGAACTTTAGTCCAGGTGACTGACTACTCTTGTATTCCTTAATCTTCTCTTGTCTTTTTTCAATTTCTTCATCTGATTCTTCAGTTAACGACTCAGGACTAAAATTTGCAGCAGTAAAAACCAGTTTAGCAAAGGATATGCCCGATGAATCACCTAAGAATGAATTTGAAGAACTCGTCTTCATGGAACCAATATCTGCAATATCTTTGCTTGATTCGCGAAATTCAAGCGGTCTTGTATTATATTGTACGGCACTACCTGTCTCAGGAAAAATTTCAGTGTCATTACGATTTTCAATACTATCACACTTTTCTTTACTGTTACCTTCTTCCATACAATATTCGGTACTTTCTCTGTTTTTTAATGATTTGCCTTTGTTTATTAAGTAATCTGCTAAAAAGGCATCGGCTGGAAAATTCGAGACAGCTTGATCATTTTCTATAGGCTGTACAATAGAATCGTTCTTGTATGGTTCATCTTCACTTGTGGCTGGTATTTTGCCTCGTACCTTATTTGGATCTACCCCATATGATTCTAGCATCAGCATCATTGCTGTTAGTCTACTTTCTAGAAATAAAACGTATGATCTTGGAACATCCTTTCCTGTGCTGGGATCTACAGAAACACATGGTTCATTGACTTTAGAACACCTCCTGCAGCTTGGCATTTCCATATCACATTTGACTTTCTTTAGTTTGCATCTTTTGCATGCTGTTGTCGATTTCGACGTATTGGCCTTCTTTAACGTTAATTGTTTTTTTGATAGATGTGAGTCCTTTGATATTCTGTTCTTGGAGCTACCCTTGCTCGTCCCATTTGGACCATTCATCCTTGTCAGGTTTGAATATAGACTCTTTTAGGATCTCTTATAACCTTCACAAAAGGTTTCCATATTATTCAACTTTTGTAACACTGACGATCATCACATAAGTTTTTAACTCATCTCATTGACACAATATTTTTGTTCGTATTTTCATTTTTTTTTGTTTAGATAAATCTTGCAATAAGAAAAGCTTCATGATCTGACTGCATCATATAAGTAACAAGCATATATAGACACAACATATTGAAGAGCAGAGAACAAGTAAGAATATCCAAAGATGAAACTAGGTATTATTCCGTACCAGAAGGAAAACTTTATCATAGCTGAGGGTGAAACTCGTCCTACACCACCACAGTACCAGAATACATTTGAAGGCTTCCACAAGCCGCAAGACATTCCATTGAATAAGCGTAATTTCATATATGTTCCATGTGCTCCTATTGTAGATTTTAAACAATTGGGATATTGTAACACGGAGTATCCCTTTTCACACCCAGGGTTCAGTGTGATGGATAGGGCAGATGGACTATCGCTGAAAGAAGGCAGCAATGATGTTGTCGGTGTTGTCGAGTCGATGGGCTGGAGGACTGCTAGGTGTGATGTCTGTATTAAAGAGGGTCTTTGTTATTGGGAAGTTGAGGTTATTAAGGGTGGTTCTGTTGAATATGATATGGAAAATAGTGATATATTAAAAAGGAAAAAGCAAGTTGATTCTAGCCCACACTTGAGGTTTGGTATATCGAGAAGGGAAGCAAGTTTAGATGCTCCTGTTGGTTTTGATTCTTATGGATATGGTGTCAGGGATCAGTCTCTTGAATCTATCCATGAAGGCAAGCTATCTAATGCTCTACAAAGTAGTACAAGGACCTTGAGCCCCGGCGATAGACTAGGTTTCCTGTTAAAGTTACCTGATTTACAAGTTCAAATCGAGCAAGCAAAGGAGTACGCCAAGAGGAGGGTCGAAGCTCTGAATCAAAATATGAACGAGTCTTACTCGAGTAATGCAAATGGTAATGAGGACACAAGTAATATGAACGCACAGCCATCTAAGAAAAAGAGTAAGCCTAATAAAAACCCCAAGAAAGAATTCCAAAAGGCACTATTAGAAGATATCCAATACAACAATATTATCAGAGACCAAATTGCAATAAGGTACAAAAGTCAGCTGTTCTTTGAAGGGACTGACTACGTCAAGACTACCAAGCCTGAATACTACTCATCTGACAGGAGGGAAAGACAGGATTATTATAGACTAACGGAATCCTTTTTAAAGGTGTATCTCAATGGTGAGTACTTGGGTAAATCTTTTGAAGAGATGAGTCCTTTCTTACCGCCTTTCAGCGAACTACAATACAACGAAAAGTTTTATTTTGGGTATTGGAGGAATGGTGAGCAATCTGAAGAAGAGCACAATGCTGTTGCAAAGGAGACGTCTTCGAGAGATCTCCTTTCTGATAGACTCAAGAAAAACAGCAAAAAAAAGGGGTTGTTGTTAAGGAATAAGTATGTGAATAACAACAAATTGGGCTACTATCCCACAGTGAGTTGTTTCAATGGAGGGGTAGCGAAGATTGTTACTGTTGCAGAGGATTTGAAGTACCTGGATACCGTTGTCCGTCATGAGGCAGAAAACAACAACAATATGCCAGTGAGAACGCTGGAAGCATTATTCAACGAGCAGGTTGCTGAGGATATCGTTTGGGATATTATAGACGAAGTCGAAGAAGAATTCATGAAGTAAGCATTGTGTACGTTGCATGCTAAGACAGCACACAACAAAGCCAGATTTTTCTCAACAATCTCGCTTAGTTAGAAGTAGCGCCGGGCGAGATTCGGAACGAGTAAAGAAGCTACGATATTGGCAGAGATTAGTTATTGTAAAGTTTCATTAAAAAGGACATAAATATATAAGGAATAAGTAAATGAATAGGTTCGATGAAGGACGTGAGAGAAAGTGTACTATTTAACATGTTATTTTACTTTCTGTCAAGATATTTCAAAGAAATGATGCATGAAATGAGCAAAGGGTCTTGCCAGTTATTATAAGGCAAGATCAGATAACCATCTTTTTGAGAACATAACCATGATAGCTCTGTAGTGGCCGATGACACCCAGTAAGACAAAGATATGCCATAGAGTATGAGATGATCCGAAATAGTCCACCCACCATAAGGAAGTGAAGTACTTGTATAGCAGGCTGTTGTGGTTGCATTCGCAGTGTGTTGGCTTTTCTCTGAAATGGATGTCTTTGTCCCTGGTGATGATGTTTAGATCGGTGGATAGTTGGTGAGTTGTTGGGATGCTTTCATCAATCTTGACATCTGATCTGAAACGTTCAGGGAAGAAGGAGCCGTAGAAGAGGACACCAATACAGTACCAGATTAGGGACTTGTTTGTCATTGGTGTGACTAGAGTTGTGGTGAATTGGAGGCCCTCTAGGAAGATGACGTGGCAGAATGATAACAAGCCCATGCTAGCTAGCAAGACGAAGAACTTGATTCTGAGGGGTCTTGATTCTGGGGTGTCGAACTTTGGAGAGCAGTTCAAGTAGACCCCGATTGCACCTAGGGTCAATGAGATCGACATGTATGCGGTCATGAGCATTTTGAAGTTGTACAGCGAGACGAATTCCACGGTCAGGATGGATGCGGTGATTAGGATTGAAATACCACTGTAGTCGACACATGCAAATCTTCTACGTAGCTTTAAGAATGAGGTACCGTTAAATGTGTGCCAGAAGGTGGAAGCGATGAGACACTTCAATGCGGCCAGCAAGAACAGATAGACGATGTATTTCGCTTGCGTAGGGACCTTTGGTGAGGTGAAGACTTCGGAGTTTGGATACTCGTATAGGCCCAAGTACAGGACGTAGAAGGCGCCTATTAAGTGGGACCAGATGTTTGAAGTCTCGTTATGCCATCCGTACCAGTTGAAGATGGAGAGCAATGATTTCTTGTGGGAGTCGTAGAATCTGTAGTTGTAGATGATGTATCTGTTCTCTCTCCAAGGGAATGGCAGCTGGTAGTAGTGCAAGTGTGCGTTCTTGCCTGACTCGAAAGCGTTTTCGTGGTTGAAAGTGCAGATCTTTGTCATTGTCTCTGGAGTTATTGGGGCTTCTTTCTCTGAGGTAATAGACTTATCAGATTCTTCTGTATCGTCGTCGTCAGATACTATGGATTCTTCGATGACTTGTTTCTCGTTTGAGGAAGAACGAGATGAAGAGACCGAGGAAGAAGTTGAGAATACTGGGGAGTTTCTCACTGGGGAGACGTTGTCCTTTGGTCTTTGGCTTCTTGGGAAGTTTAGCATGGAGTTGCTAGTAGAAGGGTTGACCAGGGTCTGTGCATCAGAGGAGAACGAGATTTGCGAGTCCAATCTTGAGATGAAAGCCTTTGAATAGTTGAAGTTTTCTGCGGAAGAAGACGCATCGAACTTGGAGCTTTCGTCGCTTTCGTAGTCCTGATCGTTGCTGTTTGAGTTCTTTCTGCTGGAGCTAGTGCTAGTGCGTGCCATAGGAGCGTCATCTGTTATGGCGATTCTAGCTAGAGGGTTTCTTGGGGAGTACTTTGAGTTATTGTAGTGTCTGATGGCAAAGTCCTTCCCGGTCTTTTTGACCCTGTTAAAGTTGTCGACACCCTTTCTACCTAGTTTCGACAGGGAGTCCATGGCCGATGGGATGTACTGTGACCTTTGGTTAGCGTCTCTTTGCAGAGTAGCTTCGCTGTTGTTTAGTGCGACGTATGAATTGAACATGAGACGAT
>PPOD03000219.1:10509-28498 GCA_003708425.3 Jamesozyma rosinii
TGTGATACCTGTATTAATTTCCTTTTTGGCGTTTTCATCGACTCATGCTGAGAATTAAATATCATGTTGCTTGAATATGTTGGACTCATTTCATCTTCCGTTTCTGTTATGTTTTCATCGAGAGTTCCAGCTATTGAATTGTTATTATGAGGGAATGTTTGTTGCTTTAAAGAGATGCATGCTATTGCTTGAGTAAAGTCGATCTTTGTATTTTCAATTAATGGCATTACGACAGTTTCACCCTTCAATAGTGCGAATGAGGTCAAGTGTTGGCTTTTCATTAGTAATATCGAGTTGTCGTTTGAAAATTGTTTGCTATCAGCATCGTGTTTTAAGTGGAGTTTGTAGTATAAGCCGTGATGGTTAGATTTTTTAATTAAATAGCAGTCAATACCATTTTGGGGTAGTATCACTGCGATACCATTTGTACCGTTACATTCGATTTTAATTTCCTTCGTGTCACTGATGTATGTAATAAAGGCATGCTGTCTTGAAATGTTTTTCTTCTTCGGTAAGACAATGTCACAGACAGACTTCTTACGTCCAATGGTTAATCGGGTGGTACAGTTTCTATCTAGTTCTATCTTGATATCCGAAAGGTCCGATTCGTTTGGCTTTTCAATAGTGTGATTGTCATATGAAACTGTCTGTTTGAGGATTGTTGATTTCCTTTCTGGTGATGAAAGTATTCCAATACTTGATGAAGGGTCTGGAGTTGGATACTGTTTATCGCCACGTACAATTGTCGAGTTATGAAATATAAGTGGTTGTTTTAGCATGGTGTTGTTTGAGCATTTTGTCTGGTTTTGTGGATATATAGTGTTATCTTGGAATGGTAATAGGAAGGCATCCTTCATACTCTCATTCTCATCATCGCTTGTATATTTTGGCCCTCCAAAGGCGATTGGGGAGGAAGGTGGAAACTGGTTTAACATCGTTGGTTATATTCCTCCTAACTGTTGTATAATTGTTACCAGGTTGATTTGAATATTCACTAGTAGGTTGTTGTTACAGTAATGCTAAGTAGAGGTTGCTTTATACAAACAAGGAGCAAGTTATAGTAAGAAAAATGACCTGCTATCAAAGAAAATTGATTGATTGTCAAATTAAAATATCTAGATATTCTAGAAGAGATGATCATGTGTCAGATTTGCATCCTCGAGACTGCAATAGCGCGTGTGTACTATTATGCTTATATTGCCAAACACGAAAATATCGTGCGAATTTTTTGTGACGCGTGGACCCTCTGAAATGTAAACAAATACATCTCATCAATGGTACACAGTATTCTGGCAGCAGGGCCACTGTATTCTTTATAATCATAATATTTTCAATATTGAAAAATCACAATTGCAAACAATTGACCCCATTCAGGAGAGTAGTATGAATGTTCAAGGTATCTAAGGAATCGCCAGTAGCAAGGCCCGCACTATAACGAGGCAATCAGATGACTTTATATAATTTTGACTGTCTTTATACATTACACCCATACATATATTAACAAATCCGTACATCTTAAATTTTTGTGTTAAATATTTTTAAATTTTATTTTCAATAATTTCAACATCCCTACACCGCGTTGTTATTGGCCATCCTGGGAAACAATTCGAACCCACGAGGCCGATGAAACAAACACTCTGAAATCTTCAAGTTTCAATAATGTGGTTAAAAAATTAGAGTGTGAAAAGTTATACATATTAATATACTCAGAAAAGGAAGACATACACGAAATAAGAAGCAAAAATGGGTAGTATGTAGATAGATTAAGCAATAATAGACATATGGCATATTTATGGATTTCAAGTTTTTGATATTGGGAGGTTTTTCGAAGGGGAATGAGCAAAACACAGAGAGATATAAGATATTGATTCAGTGAAAGCATTATTTTATTTTTGGACAATGGAGATAGACTGAATCGTTTCCGGGAAGCCCAGAGACTAGGGAAACATTTCCTTAAATATGATTTAGCCAGAAGCACATTGAAACTGTAAACCCTGGGAGATAATGAATAAACAAAGAGTGTTTAAACAGAAGATCGTATGATTATCAGCAGCTCCTCATACACCAACGTTTGATCCGACACAATGTTTTGAAAGACTTCGAATACTATAAATCAGCCAATTGAAAAACCAAGAAACAAGTTTACTAACGAATTATATTATTAATATCTTAATAATACTTTTAAACAGAGGGTACTCCATCATTCGGTAAGAAACACAACAAGTCTCATACACTATGTAACAGATGTGGTAAGCGTTCCTTCCATGTCCAAAAGAAGACCTGTGCTGCTTGTGGCTACCCAGCCGCTAAGACCAGATCTTACAACTGGGGTGCTAAGTCTAAGAGAAGAACCACCACTGGTACCGGTAGAATGAGATACCTAAAGCATATCTCTAGAAGATTCAAGAACGGTTTCCAAACTGGTACTGCCAAGGCCGCTTCTGCTTAAATATAGAATATATATTGAAATTTGATTTTAATCTCTTTTATTTAAGTAATGTGTATAAACAACAAACTCATTCAATAAAACTATACAATAAAATAAAGATTTGGTAAATTCTAGTTTATTTGTTATCTTCTACAGGCCCATGGCTACGTATAACGAGTCCGATTCCTCGATAGATACAAAATCGGGCGATATACACTCTAAGATTTCTTTGGCCATTTCAATATGCATATCCAGGTTATTACTTTGCTCGATTTGCATTATCATTGATGTTCTAGATTCCAACTGCTTTTTCAACTCGTTCTCTATGTATGGTGGCATATCCTCGAAGGCATCTTCATAATATGTCACCTGGTCACTAAGGGAAAGTTCAAACATCTTGTCGACGAGCGTTCTATGGTCCTTCATTTCTATCTGTGATATCCTTCCATTTTCTTGTAGCAATACCGATGACGATGAGGTCACTATTATCCTCCATAGTGACATGAGTAGCTCGTTTTCAACTTCCTTGATCTGTTCTGTACCGATATTTTCCCTGTTCTTAGTCCATATTTTGTAAATCACAGTTATCAAATGGTTGATTAGTTGTGGTTTCATTGCTATATTAGATGAGTCCTGGCCAATATTCCTGTCCAATAAGACTTCTTGTTCGTTGGCCATTAATCTCGTTAAATGAACTAACATCTCACCATTTCCAATATTCAGATCCCCAGGGTATAACGATAACAAATTGTCAAAGAGTAAAAGGATTTCCTCCTTCAAGAGGAAGTTCCAATGCTCAAATTCGAAATCGATAGAGTGGCGGTCTGGCAGAATACTGTGTATATAATCCTTAGATATTACTTTTGGAGTACTCTGCAAAATATTAGGATCTACCAAATTTGATATCAATGTGCCAATACTATTCTGTCCTGTATTTCTTATTAGACTAAAGCAATCGTGATAATTGTTCTGATTGAAAAAATTCGTATCTGAATCATTTGTGATATCTATATTTTTGATTCCCTTCGATAAAATGTCATAGAGTCTTGTGGTGCAGTCTTTCCACCATATTGGTTGTACTAGTGTGCTGATATCTGCTGCAGTGTTTTCCTGGGAAATGATTATAAGTATTGAAGACACAATGTTCAGAATTTCGATCACATTGAAGACGATTTTCCAAATTGGCTTGAATGATATTGGCAATACCAGCTTATAGATCTGCTCCAGTGATTTCAAAAGTGCTGGGTCAAAGACAGATTTGAATGTGGTGATCAAGACCTTATGCGATTGTAAAATCCTTAATGAAGCTTCTAATAAGTCAAACGAATAGAATATTATCAGATTTTGGATAAGTTCATATTGGAAAGTCTGTGGTTCGAAATCTGCTGTGTTGTTGCTGGGGTTGTTGTTGGTATGCAGGGGTTGTTTCATAATGTGTTGGTATGTTTTCACCAAGTCACACACAAACAAGAACAAATCCTTCAATGCCAGAACATGTACAGCACTTGGTCTATAGCTTATGATCTGGTACATTATTACGATGAGAAATGGGATGGCGATCTTTGATTCTGATTTATTAAAAGAGATTTCTTTTATTAAAAATGCAATATTTTCCAACAGTATATCTATGCATGTATCAAGTGACAAAGTTTTTTTACAACTCTGTATCAGTTTGGCTAAAGAGCTGCCTATGGATTCGTCTTCTGGAATGTCAAATGTTTTATACTTGAAGTTCTTGATGTGTTCCAACCTCAATCTATTCAGGATTTCCATTGTTGTCAGGTCCGACCCTATAATTCTGTGAGATATGATTGCATCGAAGAATTCGCTTGTTTCATCTGATGTGATTCTGTTAGGGTTTAATTGTACGAACGATGCTTTAGTTATGGATGCTGGCGGTGTTTCGTCCACTTTTCGCTTTTTAACTAGCGGGGAACTTATTGGAATCTTGTGATGTCGTTGGTTCTTGGCCCTTTCTGTTGTGTTGCTGTTTGCTATATCTAATAAGCTCGAGGAGGAGGAGGAGGACTGTGTCACTGATGATTTCTTGGAGCTCATCAGCAGGAACTTTTTCTCATCGTTTAGCCTTTGGATAGTTTGTTTCAGATTATTTAGTTCAGTTGTGTGGTTCTGTGCTAGTTTCTCTATCTTTTCAGATTGCTGTAGCTTTTCCTGCTCTCTTTCTTTGTTTAGGAACGATATCTTATCTCTCAGCATGCTTGCCTCACCCTGGGCTATGGTGAGTTCATTATTTAGTGTGCTATCGTTACTATGGCTGTTAATTGAGACTATCTCTACTTGTGTATTCAATACACTCTTGGGTTGCTGATTCTGTGATGGTCCTGCATCTGGTTCTGGCTGTGATTGTTGTGCTTGTGTGAACTGTGTGAACCGTGGGGGTCGCGTGCTTAACTGCAGTATAAGATCGTCGTCGTCGTCATCTGGGTTTGAAGAGAATGAATTGTTCTGAGACATCTAAGTAATGTGTTTTTCCAACAGTAGCAGTTGTACAATCTTTGCAAACATCGTCTATTAGATGTTTTAACTGCAGTGTGTATTGTTTCCAGTGTTTTCTCATTACCAGCAATTCAATCAGTTCTGTCATTTTTCCAGAAACGGACCCGCCGGAACTCACGGGTTCGCTGCAAAATTGCCAAGCTCTGAAAGAGAAACAGCGAATTATACAAAGTACCAGGTATCTTCACACAATAAAAGGCCATACATTATGCTCCCATATGCTCAATTTCACCCAATTTCATATCTTGTCAGACCATTATCTTTCCCTGGGGAAATACAGGTGTTCCAAGAGTGATCCTCTATCCATTCGGTACAGACATGTTCCCAAGCCATGGCCTCTTAGTAATTTCAATGTCAATCCTGGGATAATCCATACCAATATGGCACTCTCCACCAATCAGCATACCACAGTCACAGGCCCTGCCTTCTGGCCTGCCCCTGTACGACTGATCACAGAATGCATCTCCCTTAGTAATCCTCGAACAGTTCGCTGTAAATCGTTTTTCCCGCGCCGCTACAAAAACACGTTACTAAGAATTTTGTCATCGAAGCGGAGCGTGCGGCTGAGCGCGGGGCATTATATAATGCTCTTGTAATGCGGTGCCTGACTGACTATTGGGCTCTAGTGGGTTCCATGGCAACCTATCAAGAGTCCCGGAGTATGATAGGCAGTCGTATATAAGGGAGTGCAATTTCCATCTTGTAGTTTGTATCTCGTTAAAATTTACTCTACTCTCTTATTGTTAACTATAGTCTCAGTACAGCAAGCAAGCAAGCAAATACAAAAGCAAACACAAACACAAACACAAACAATCATATCAATGTCTCAACAAAACGTCCGTTCCATCAATAAGCACTTCATTGCTATGGAGCAAGAAGAAGGTGTCGGGGCCCGTGTCAGAAGGTCCATTGGATCAATGAAGCAACGTAACTTCTCACCATTCTTACTACTAGATCACTTCACTGTTTCGCACCCGGCTGGTTTCCCAGACCACCCACACCATGGCCAAGAAACTATTACCTACATGCGCAGTGGTATGGTCGCCCACGAAGATTTCATGGGCTCCAAGGGTGTCCTGCGTGGGGGTGATTTGCAATTTATGACTGCTGGTAAGGCGGTTATGCACTCTGAAATCCCAGTGCTAATGGAAAATGGGGATGCTGCCGTTGGTCTTCAATTATGGGTTGATTTGCCAACTAAACTGAAGGACTGTGAACCAAGATACAGAGATCTAAGAAAGAAGGAAGTACCAATTGTAAAGCCAAATGAAAATTTAACCGTCAAGGTCATCAGCGGGAAATCATACGGTGTAGAGTCTGTCAAGGACCTAGCATACACCCCTGTAGACTACTATCACTTTCTTTCAAATAAGAAGGGCACTGCTTTCGAGCAACAGGTCCCAGAGAACTTTAACGTGTTCCTCTATGTCATGAAGGGTAGTGTCAAGATCGATGACGTGGTCTATCCGCAATACTCCACTATATTCTACAACGTAGATGGTAACTCTATCAAGGGTCTAGTCAATGACGACGACACTGAGTTCGCCATTGTTGGCGGTTTGATACTGGACCAGGAAATAATTCAACATGGTCCATTCGTGGAATCAAGCAGGGAAAAGCTAATCGAGGTATTCAAGAATTACCAATATGGTATCAATGGTTTCGAAAGAGCCGTCGGCTGGAAATCATCCATTCGCAATGGTATCGTGGAAAGGGACGTGCCAGCCTTCGAAGGTTCAGCCTAAGCCAAATTCCTACCTCTTACCATTTTATTTCACTTATATATACACAATCTATATTTTTCTCTGATTCAACCAACTATACATAACCATTTATATAAACTATAACTCAAATTCAATATTTTTCTACTGATAAATCCATCTTCTTTCTATCACGGTTGTCGCTGTTTTTACAAGCCGCTCTGTAAAGATCCACTATGCAGTTGATAAAAAAACAATGTACCAAATAAATAAGAGCAACTTGTTCGGTATGTACAGCAAGCAGGGACTCATAGATATACTGGAAGCAGCTTACACAATGTCGGTGAAGAAGAAATCCTCTTTCTCCAAGAAGCATGCAACTAAGTCTGCACAAGAAAATGCAAAGGACTCAAGCAAGGCCCCCGTAGAGGAGCTTTTCTATGCATCACCTCTCTACGACTTCCTTTTCCCATTTAGACCTGCCGCAAGTCAATGGTTAACCCAATACATCATTATTATTTTTGCGCTTATTGTTAGAGTTGCAATTGGGCTAGGTCCATACTCGGGAATGAATGTGCCTCCGATGTTTGGGGACTTTGAAGCGCAAAGACATTGGATGGAAATTACACAGCACTTGCCAATCTCCAAATGGTACTGGTTTGACCTGCAATACTGGGGTCTAGACTACCCTCCACTAACTGCTTACCATTCGTATGTTCTGGGAAAGATCGGTTCCTTTGTCTATCCAAAGTGGTTCGAATTGAATACCTCCCGTGGGTACGAGACTGACGGCATAAAGACCTTCATGAGACTCACAGTCCTGGTTAGTGAGGCTCTATTCTATATACCCGCAGTGGTTTATTTCACCCGTTGGGTAGGTAAATACAGGGGTCAATCACCTGTTGGTCAGTATATTGCTGTTGCAGCCATATTATTTCAGCCTTCCCTAATGCTAATCGACCATGGCCATTTTCAATATAACTCTGTGATGTTAGGTTTAACGGTCTATGCTATCAACAACCTGTTGGATGATTTCTATCTACTGGGTTCAATCTGCTTTGTGTTGTCGCTCTGTTTCAAGCAAATGTCGCTGTACTACGCACCAATCTTTTTCGCATACCTATTAAGCAAGTCACTATTCTTTCCAAAACTCTTCGATTTGACTAGACTTATGGGTATTGCGATAGCTACTCTGGCAAGTTTTGGAATCATATTTGCTCCTTTTTACATATTTGGTGGCGAGCATGGTAATTTAAACAACCTTCTACAATCAATCCACCGTATATTCCCATTTGCAAGAGGCATCTTCGAGGACAAAGTTG
Organism: Jamesozyma rosinii; assembly: GCA_003708425.3. NCBI lineage: Eukaryota > Fungi > Ascomycota > Saccharomycetes > Saccharomycetales > Saccharomycetaceae > Jamesozyma > Jamesozyma rosinii. The sequence continues at coordinate 18,477 of PPOD03000219.1, forward strand.
CAAACTTTTGGTGTGTGTCAAATATTTTCTTCAAATACAAGGTTCTTTTCACCCAACAACAGCTGCAGTTATATTCTTTGATTGCAACAGTGGTAGGCTTTGTACCAGCTATGGTTATCATTCTGTTATACCCAAAGAAATTTTTAATTCCATACGCTCTAGCTGCATGTTCTATGTCATTCTTCCTCTTCAGTTTCCAAGTTCATGAAAAGACAATTTTACTCCCACTACTGCCAATCACATTATTGTATACTTCGATGGACTGGGACGTTTTGTCTCTTGTCAGTTGGATAAATAACGTGGCTCTTTTCACTCTATGGCCATTATTAAAGAAAGATGGACTCGAACTGCAGTATGGTGTTTGCTTTGTTTTAAGTAATTGGCTGATTGGAAATTTCAGCTTTGTCACTCCAAGCTTTTTGCCAAATGTATTGACCCCAGGTCCACTAATCGGCGCAAGTGATATTAAAAACTATCGTCGCAGAAGCTTATTACCAAACAATATTCTTTGGAAATTGATCATTATAGCTTCATATATCTGTATGGGTGCCATTCATTTCTTGGATTTCTACATTAGTCCACCAAAACAATTTCCTGATCTATGGGTCCTATTGAACTGTTCCCTGGGATTCGGTTGCTTTGTTTTGTTCTGGTTCTGGACTTATTACAAGTTATTTACTTTAAGAAACAAGACTATGCAATATTTGTAGTCATATGTATGCGTATATATATTTAATAGTAGTTTGCACCTTGTATGCTTATATAGGGTTATACAGTCTTCAATGCCCTATTACTCTTTTCTATTATCAGGCATCACTTTACCATACTTGCACTGTTAACTTTAATTTTTTTTAATGAAAATTTTTCATTTCCGCGATGAGCATCATAAGAAGTTTTAGAATCCTACAATTATTTGCTAGTTTAATCAACATGCAGAAGGAAATATAATAGTGAAACTCACCAATCAACCAGCAAATACACTTCAATTACATTCAGATGCGTCAAAAGAGAGCTAAGTCTTATAGAAAGCAACTACTAGTCTACACACATACTTTCAAATTCAGAGAGCCATACCAAGTTCTTGCAGATGACCAAATCGTAACAGCCTCTAATGATGCCAAATTTGACCTCTTCAAGGCACTTCAACGTACCCTACAGGCAGAAGTTAAAGTTATGATAACGCAATGTTGTATGCAATCTCTATATGCTATTGGAAATCAAGATGCTATCGCTATTGCAAAGACATTTGAAAGACGTCGTTGTAATCATAATATTAAGGACCCAAAGGAGCCAGCAGAGTGTATTGAGAGTATTGTCAATGTCAACGGAGAAAATAAGCATAGATATATTGTTGCAACACAACAAATTGATTTAAGAAGGAAATTGAGAAAGGTCCCAGGTGTGCCACTGCTGCATGTTAACAGGACAGTAATGGTCATGGAACCGTTAAGTGATACAAGTGCAAGAATCAGCAGAAGAAAAGAGCAAGATAAACTATATAAAGGTTTAAATGACCCAAAGTTTGCAGGTGTGAAAAACGATGAAAAGGAAGAGAATAAGAATGGAGAATCGAAAAAGAGAAAGAAAGGTCCAAAAGGCCCTAATCCATTGAGTATCAAAAAGACCAAAAGAAACGATAATAGTAGTGCTGGAACTACAACCTCTAAAGCTAAGGTTCAACCAGATACTAAGAAGACTGAAGTTGACAATGATTCTTCAAACAAAAAAAGAAGAAAAAGAAAGCATGGGTCCAAGCAAGCTGGTGAGGTCAAAGAGAATGATGTTGAACAAAAAGGAAGTGTGAACAACGAAGGTGAAGATAAAAAAGAGCAAAAGGACTCAGCATAAGAATCATTTATATTATATTTAAAGGGCCAACATGTAAGTTGTATTTAAAGACAAAAATACAGGAGTCCCGTATTGTCCATAGGTATGTGTATAAATTAAATATTTATAAAATAAATGCTTTATTGTGACAGGCAACCCTGTAAAGGAGGAAATTCTTCTTCAGGAACCTGACAGTTCTCTTTAATCGATTGGTCGATCCACAGGGAACTCACAATTGGTGGAATTTTTGGAATAGAATCTGATGATTCGATTGTCTCCGCTATTTGAGAACGAATATTACGTAATATTTCAGTTATTCTATCATGATTCTCGTCTGGAATAACAATGAGATTTGATTCACTTAAACAGTTGACAATTTTGCCCCCATATAATCGAATCTTGGTTGTGAGTTCATATTTCATAACAGCACTAGTATATTTCATTGCTAGAAAAATATTTCTATTCCAAAACAGAAAATATGGAACAACTTTTACTTCGGAATCTACAAGCGATATATCAATCTTTTCGTTTACTGTGTCTGTGTCTTTTTTGATAAGTTTAGTAATTTCATCTTCAGTTGCTAATGACACAAAACTGTCACCATATTTATCTACCCGGTTCTCAGCTATCAACCTTAAATTACCCGATACATTGAAGCAATGAGCAGGTTCGATCTTTAGACGACTGTTGTTGTCGACACAGTCTAGTATCCATTGAGGAGTGATTATGTCGTAGCCTCTATCTACCAACGCTTGGCATTCTTTAGTGTTTTTACTGCTTATTATTCTTAGACAATTTTCATTGTACTGTTTGGTGATAACATTGTGAATTATTTTACCTTGGTTTTTTACAACAATATTCTGGATGTCTTCCTTAGATATCCTGTAATTACTTGTTGGATTAATAAAATCACTAATGATGTAAAAATATAATCCATTAAAAAGTTCGGAATCAGTCCCATCAGCATATGCTTGTACATTAAAAAGGGTTGGTATTTTTCTTGTTCTTCCCTTTTTGGTCTTGATGAAGGTTTGATCATTACTGTCAATATTTCTTCTCTTAGATCCATTATCTTGGAGAAATTGTTCAAGTGTGTAGCATGATGTCCAGTCTTTATCAAAACGAATTCTTCTACAGTAACCACCATATAAAGTGCATCCTGTAGCATACTTTCCACTGTTTAACTCATTTTTATCAAGAGATCGGGCTTTAACTTCAATCACAACAGATTCTCTGGGGTCGATCCATTCGGCAGGTAATTTTGTGCCAAACTTTAATATATCAGAAGGTGGCGGTACTTCGTCACATCCTTTCCATTTACCCCTTGTCTTTCTCTCGATATCTTTAAATTCTTCTTGGGAAATTCCATTGGCAATTGTGCAAAAAGAAACCACATAATTTAGAGTATGTTTTACTTCTGTATCGACGCTATCTGTAGAAAGGTTTGTGTCATTATTAGAATCTAGATTTATAACTTCAGCTTCTATTGGTTGAGAAAGATCATTTATATCTTCTATCATAACAACTAGTCCACACTGTAATGAATCTTTCTTGCCTGGATCTCTACCAATAACTATTAAATCCATGTTCTCACCAAATTGAGCCAAATACTCAGGTTTCACCTTAATCCAGCTGTCATTTCTATTACCAACCATATATCTTGATTTATAACTTTTCAGAATAATTCCTTCAGAGCCCATTGAAACTGAATGTGCAAGAGCAGTTTTTATTGAAATCTCGTCAGAGCAGTGTGAGTACGGGATTATCTCTATCCAATGTTTATGTGGCTTCAAAATGTTAAATAGATAGTCCTTTCTTTGGTTTAAAGGGACATCTACCAATGATATACCGTTTAAATACACTAGATCAAAAGCCATAAAAAATGGGTGATACGCATGGTTTGAGATCCCATCCTTTGTTAATAAAGCTTTTGCACTACTTTTTACTAGACCAAATGGTAGGATCATATTCTTCTCGTTATCAAATGTGACCATTTCACCGTCCAAGACACATTCTTTAACATTTCTATCCAGGTTTAGATAGCAGGCAATTGTGCCCGTCTGTAAATTTCCACCGTATAGATACGTATAATCGATACCACGTCTACTGAGAAATCTTATATTACTACCATGGTCCATGTAGTGTATCTGAATCCTTTCCCCATCCATCTTTTCTTCAATTAGAAAATCATTATTTAGTTTCTGAGCTATCCTGGAATATGAAATATTTGATTTTTTGGGAAGCTGTGGTACAAAAGCATAGCCTATGTTGATCTTCAAGTCCTCACTACTTAATCTAAATTCTGCATCCCATAGTTTATTGCAAACGACTTTCAAATCAGAAACAACACTTAAGTAATCCTGGGCATCTGGATGCCAAGTATTTAGAAACTGATGTTCATGACCACCAATTATTCTGTTCTTCAATAAAATATCGAAAAAATATTTTAATTCTAAAAATGTCATATTCTCTAAGCAATATTTGAAATTTGGTGAGCCAGCAAGATTTTTGGTCCCTCCTGTTTTGATATTTCTTTCCAAAAATAAGGCATCGAGCAGTTCATTCAGTTTATCTATACTAATGTGTTTATGTTTTCTGGTATTTGTGTTAAAAACTGGTTCAGATCTCCTCTTCTTGATTTCCTCAACACATGCATTTGATAGTCTAATATTCCTGTTAGCTCGTTGCTTCCAATTAATTAAGCTTTTCTCTGTTTGTGAGTTTTTTGTAAGCTTTAGAAATGAGCATACAGCTTTAATTAGTGTAATGTCTTTTATATTATAGATTCTCTTATCTCTATATGGCAATATAAGTACCAATGCCGGATATATATCATTCCCAACTGTAAGTCTCCATAAATCAATAAATCTTGAAATGATTTCAGAATATTTCAGCCTTAGGGGCTTGGGATCATTCCCACTCTCATTTGACACATTATCTAATTTAAGGAAAAGTTCTTGGCAAACCCATAGAAAGTCAGGAGAAGGTGAGAAGTTAAGTGGTTCTTTACTCCGCGAATTCATGATAAAGTATTCATGATTTGACTGTAACACAATGTTGTTACATCGTTTAAGAAATTAGATTCACTAAAACGCAATAATAATTTGAAGGGAAAAAATAGAGATCAAATTTTCATTCATGAGATGATGAGATAGTTATGATTCATTATATAAAATGCAGAGTGTTTGTATAAAATTATTCGTGGTCATCCAGATTAATACCAGGACAATGCCTATATAAATCCTGTTCATCCTTGTACTTGACTCCGCAATAGCAACAGTAATACAGTTCGGTCCTTAAAAAGATATTCAACTTCATGATCTTTTCTCTTGTCGTCATTTCATCAAATAGAACTAGCTCACAATCTTCCTTGGTTGAAGAATGCTCCTCCCCTTCAACTCTTGTGTCCTCTTCTGCTGTTGATTCTTGTTTCTTTTGCTTCGAATGCTGACACGCTTTATTTAATACATTTACATAACCTCTCCAAAGCACATTGAAATCTCTTGAATCCTGTCCCGGTTTATACAATATAATATCTCCTGACATCTCAAATGCAATCTTCTGAAGGCTATGCCATTGGTTGGTTATGTTTTTGTCACTTTGAACTGTACTATTCCATCGCCTAAACTGGTCTTCCTCCTTCTGTAGGTTAGTTTTATGATCTGTTAAAGTTTGGTTCTTTATTATGTCTATTGGGGCTATTGACGATGAATCCTTCTTTGAGGGATCGTACCCCATCTTTTGCATCATTTTATAACCCTTTGGCATTAACTTGAGCAGCTCATCAACATCATTCTCTTCGGCATGGATCTCCTCCTGCCTTTCCATCTCACTCATTATAATTTTATGTGTATGTTCCTTATATAGATCTAGTCTCTTTCTTGCAGGTGTTTCCATCTTTATAGGTTCTTTATTGTTAGTGTTCTTCGATGGTTGAGTTTCTGAGTCTGAGTCTGTTGCTGATCCCTCATTATCAAATGTTATTAGGGGACGTTTTCTCGTCCTAGATGCAGCCATTATCCTTTCTTTTGTTGGTTGTCTTGCTATTGTAGTATTAGTCTTTCCAAATACTTGTGTTTCCGAATATATCGATTGCACAAGTGTGATGTCCTACCACTTTGATGTATTCATGCGTACGTATCTTTATTAAGGCAATCTGCTGAAACAGTTTGTGTGTGTTTTTCTGATCATCCCGCTCGTTCTTGCTACTCATAAAAATTGTGTCTTGCTTACTGAAAAAGTTGAACAAATATATATATATACTTCATATAAAAGTAACAGTAATTTAAAAATATATACTAGGTTTATCTAGTTTTAATACAACATATTACTTTAAGGTATCCTAAATGTTCGTTGGAAATCCATTTAGCGCCTTTGGTGTCTTAGGGATACCGTCAGCTTCTAATTGTTTTTCTACCTCCTTGTCTATTCCTCTTTTCCACAAATCATGATTTTCACCTATCACGTACGTGATTGTCTTGTCGAGGAAACCCTCTGGCCCCAGATAATTCAGTAAATCGATAGCATCGTCTAATAGCACTGCTTTCCCTGCGGCGACACTGTTGCCCAGACCGGCATGTTTGACATTCACAATGTGGATATGGAAATGGTAATAAGATGGTTGGTAGTGAATAAAGATTCTTAATTCATCTGGGCGAATAGCATAGTTGTAACACCCAGGAACCACTGATTTGATCTTGTTGTTTAGCTTGATCAGCCATTCCCTATCACTTGGTTTCAGGTCCCTTAGAGATCTAATGTCCTTTCTGTAGACGATTGCGACAAGGTATAATGAGTCGATGTTGATGCCATCCCATTTCATGTCAGGTAGAATAACGAAACCATCCCTCTCGTTTTCCTTGGGATGGTCCTTGTAGACGACTCTCTCTGCTTCTGCGCCCTCATAAAGGATATTGTATACCCATTTCAATCTGTTCTTGTCACTTGACATACTGTCAATATAAGGTTTAACGACACGATTGTAGATATCAGGGGTTTCTCTGATCAGATGAAAGTTTTGTTGTTCGTATTTCCTTATATGGACCTCTGTCGCAGGCCAAATCAAGTTGATCTTTGCTGTTGGGTTGTCATCAATGTTCTGTTTCATGACAGAGAGACCCCAATAGTAAATATCGTTTGAGGTAATCTCCTTCAGTTCCTCAATGCCATTGACACAGGAATACTCATTTTCACAATGGTAGAAGATGGGTGGAGCGGGAGTTCCATCCTTTCTGGATGCGCCGTTGTCTCCCTTTCCTTCTTCATTGTTTTCCTCGTCTACCTGAGATGGTTTGCGAACGTTTTCCTCAAAGACGAAGTGTGTCTTTTCTGCGGTTATGATTGCATCCTTTGAGTCGATGGTTCCCAGGAGGGAGATGACTTTAGTCTGTGGGTTTGAGTCCAGGACTCTGACGAACTGGAACTGGCCAATTAAAGAGCGTAGCTTGTCGTTGTTGGTTTCAGCTGATGACATGTTGTTTGTTTTGTGTCTGTTGAGCTTGATGTTTCCTTATCGGTGCATAACTGGTTTTTTTATCTAGAGGCACAGTTTATATATGCTTAATTTTTCAACGATCTAGATATCCTTAAAATTATTGCGATTAGAGCGTGTACGGGTGCAATATGGGTTGTAATACATAAGAGGCTATACAATTTTACAAAAAAGCGCATATATATGTGTGTGTGTGTGATTGGGCCGTTATCTTAGGAAGATCCACCAGACTAGGAAGACGAAGAAGAAGGCGACCATTGCGATTGGTGCATACTGGCTTAATAGGAGGTCGAAGTTGATCTTTTGTGCTGATTTCTTGTATCTCTTTGAGGATTCCTTCAAGGATTCACTCATGTTTGACATCTTGTCTAGGGAGTCGCCTCTGTAGAGCAGGTCTTCGATGTTCTTTGACATTATTTGTTTTACGCCGTTGAGTTCGGTGTTCAGTTGGTCCAGGTTGTCCTGTGCCTTTTTGTCGTTGTAGATTTTTTTGGTCTTTTGTAGGAAGTTGTCGAAGTTGACGAATGCGTATGGTCTGATGTTCATCTTGTTGTATTCGTTGGAGTATGAGTGTTGGAACTCCTGGGAGATGTCGTTCAAGTATGAAAATGCTAGGTTTCTTGGGTATCCGGAAGCGCAGATGACGAAGTAGATGATCTGGTCCAGCTTGATGTAGTCGATATCGAAGGAATTGTTACTTTCCAGGGTGGCCTCGCTTGCGGAGTTTGGTGTGAGTCTTGCCACGATCAGCTTGACTTTCTTCTTTTGTTCGTTTAGGTTGATGTCGTTTTCGTCATCCACTGATGTGCAGAGTGGAAGGCCGTCGTCTCTGTAAATTAAGGTTGATTTGATCATTCCGGGTGGCTATGGTCTGGTATGATGAGTAGATGGTTTATATATCTGGTGAATGTAATGCCAATCTATATATATGTGTGTGTACAAGAGTAGCTCAGCTGTATATACACACGCCGCTATTTTTCACTCTATTTGGTGTCAATAACAAAAACCCAACAATTTTTCAAACGAGAGTTACAACAGAGATCGGCGAAAGGGTTACCCGGACATATAGCCTGGTATTGGGATGGTACAGAAGAATAGGTTTATCAGGGGCAATAGTAAGTATAGAGTGGTTTGTTTTAAATGGGGGTGATGTTTCAGCATGCATGAGGATTCAGCATGACTTTTTGGATGAGCATAGAACGTTTAAATTTTGTTTATGTTAAGTGCATAAGTTGTGTGTTTGTTAAGAGATACTACTCTTGTCAAATATTACTATATCCCAACAAATGATAAAAAAACAATACAAAAATACATATTCTTGTTGAAAGAGTGTTATTATTATAATCGAATACAAATATACATACAATTTATATACGATGTGTTAGAGAGTCCATGTTGTTTAAAAAATTTAGTGTCCTTGTGTGTCTTGGGAAGCTGCTACTGGTGGGGGAAAAAGAAAAGAAAAGAGAAGAAAAGATACGCAGTAGCAGGTTATTGATCGATAAGATCGTAGTTCAGGGCGAGGTTCCATGTTGTGCCGTTATACAGGGGTGGTGCGGAGTGTTGAACCATTGTGCGGGGTGCTTGCCCATTCATCATGCTGAGCTGTAGCACGTCGCTGTTGCAGGTCAGTGAGATGAGTCTTTGCAAGGTGTGCTGGTACTCCTGGGAGTACATAGCTTCGAAGTGCTGTTGTGACATGATTGATATTTCTGTTGCCATTCTTGTCATGAGGTCACTGAGTGTGTCCTTTGAAAAGAGTTGGAGGCTGTTTGCGTATAGGGAGGGTGAAGAGTGCAGCACGCTGTTGCGTAGTTTCAGATGCCATAGTCGTTTTACGACCTTAGCTGATTCGATGGGCTTGTGCTGGCAGTAGTACTTGAACTTCTGTTCGTTTTGGATACCTGCGTAGAGGTCCTTGAACGATGTTGCTGAGTGCTGGTTGTCTATGTATTCCTGGAGGTGCTTTGGTGGTTTTGGCACAGGGAGCCTTTGGTGGTTGATGTTGTGGACTAAGTTTATCTTGATGAAGGAGTAGTTTGCTGTGTACTTGATTTGGAATTTTGACTTGCAGTTGTACTTCTTCATGTAGGACTTGTCGTGGTGTTGTTCGCTGTTGTCGGAAAGTTTCTTCTTTGCCAGTTTCTTCTTGTCGCTGTCCTGTGTGCATGCGTAGTCTCTTACTAGCGAGCTGCCTGTGAGGTTTGTCCTGCTGATGAAGAACGAGAGACCTGTGATTGTCTCTACCGAGTCCCTAATATCGGTGCAGTATGCGACGAATGCGTCGTTTGATGGGTCCAAAGGGAGACATGTGTTTCTTACTGGTATAGTTGCCAATAGGTTGAACACTAGTTGATCTGGGTGGGTGCCCATAGCTCTCTTGAGAGCTACTTTGAAAGCCTCTATCGAGTGCAGCGTGGTTGATTGGTATAGTTTATCTCTGCTTTTCCTTACGAGAGGTGTAATTGGGGTGTCTGTGTCCAATACACCACTAGCAGTTGTGATGGTCTGCGTGTGGAGTGCACTCTTTGAGGGCGGTGTGTTTGCGAGCATCGGGTGCGTTTGCGTGGGTGCATGTTGTGCATAGCTTCTAGTCATCGTGTCAGCAGATCAACATAAAATAGGCTTTCCTGTGATGCTTATACAACGATACAGGGCGAGTACGAAAGCACGTGTTCATATCACGGGGCACGGGGGAGGGGGG
>PPOD03000226.1:8042-29217 GCA_003708425.3 Jamesozyma rosinii
TCTTCCGATCTATCGTCTGACTTATACAGTAATGGCATTTGGGATATCTCACAATCACTCTTAAGTCCAGGTGGTACAAACAGTACATTCACCAAGGAAAGATTTGCTAATATCACCAGAGAAATCAAGGGAAAGAGCGATGCAGGTTTCAATGTCTCCATGGTTGATGCATGGGGTCGTGCCTTAGCATACGGGTTCTTTCCATCCTTACCAGACGCCGGTGCCGGTTACACCTGGTCTTCCTTAAGAGATTCGGACGTTTTCAAGAATGCTGAAATGCCATTCCCAATCGGTGTCGCAGACGGTAAATACCCAGGAACAACCATTGTCAGCTTAAACGCTACTGTCTTCGAATTCAACCCATTTGAAATGGGTTCTTGGGACCCTTCATTGAGAAGTTTCGTCGATGTCAAGTACTTAGGTACAACAATGTCAAATGGTTCTCCTGTCGAAAAGGGTCAATGTATTGCTGGATTTGACAATACAGGCCTTATCATGGGTACCTCAGCTGCCCTATTCAACATGCTTACAAGTTTGAATGCCCCACCAATTTACACTACCGCATTGCATTCATTAGCTGGATCTCTACTACCAAATAACACTGATATGACAAACGTAGACCTAAGTATCTACGCTCCAAATCCTTTCAAGGGTTCCAATTTTGTCAACACCAAATATAGTAGTGCATTAGTAGATGCTGAGACTTTATTCCTAGTTGATGGTGGTGAAGATGGTGAGATTATTCCATTTTCCCCATTGATTAGAGAAGAAAGAGACTTGGACATTGTCTTTGCGTTAGATATTACCAACGATGATGCTATTCAATCTTGGCCAGATGGTTCCTCATTAATTGAAACTTACAAACGTCAATTTGTCGACCAGGGTAACGGTACAGCTTTCCCATATGTTCCAGATAATAAAACATTTATCGACTTGGGCTTAAACAAGAGACCTACATTCTTTGGTTGTGACGCAAAGAACTTAACCGATCTAGAATACATCCCTCCTTTGATTGTATACTTACCAAATGCAGAGTACACATACGGTTCAAACACCAGCACGATGAAGTTAGCTTATAGTAAAGAGGAACGTGCTGCCATGATCCAAAACGGGTTTGAGGCTGCCACAATGGGTAACTTGACAAAGGATTCAGATTTTGTTGGTTGTATCAGTTGTGCTATTTTAAACCGTAAACAACACAGCTTAAACTTTACTCTGCCACCTGAATGTGACAAATGTTTCAGCAGATATTGTTGGGATGGTACTATTTCTGATGGAAGAACTATCGCTAACACTTCCAGTAACTCAAGCAGCTCTGCCGGTACTTACACTAACTCAACAATTATACTATCTGGATCGTCCTCAAGAAGTGTGGCATCTGCTTCCGCTTCTGCTACCGGTGCATCTAGTGCCGATAATTCAAGTTTGAGTTCAAGCACATCTGTTTCTAGTACGAAGAAGAATGAAGGTAATGCACTACTTTCAAGTAAGATCACCTTGCTGAGTGTAATTGGTGCAATTTTCCAATTTCTATAAAATGTAATTTGATTTTTTCAAGTTATAACTTTTCCCATATGTAATATATACCCATCTATATTTAAAATTTCTACGACTAAATACGTTCTCTTAAAAACGAAATTGTATTAATTTCTTCTTCTCGTTGTGTATCAAATGGATTACAACTTTCCTATTCTTAATCAGATACAAGATACAAGTCAAATACATAACTGGTAACCTTTTTTCTACCAAGTTTTTTATTACATCGTGCAGCTATACAGTCTAAGGAGTTGAATTTTGCCGACATCTGACGGTACGCACTCCCCTGATTTATTGAATTGTTTAGGTTGAATTCCAACATTTTGTAAGATTGGGCTTATAATTCGTTATAGGTACTCAGGTGATTAGTTTGTCTGTCTGAAGATTAACCTTATGTATAGGGTTACAGTAATTAGCCCGGAATTATTGATACTATTGGTTAATAGGTGAAAGTGCATCTTTAATAATTAATTTAGACAGCAAATATAATATCACTATTATATTAGCAATTGTATGTGTATCTTTGACAGCAAAGTGTTATTAAAGATTAGTGAACACTCAAAGCTAACCTTGAAGTATTTATATACAATTCCCAAATCTCTGTTTCAATGGATCGTATCTACGTTTCACTCAGGTTTTCGATATAGACTCCATTCTCAATTACGAGATCTGGATATTATCCTGCAAGTTTTAAGAAATGCGTTAACTGTCTAGAACCACAAATTCACTAAGTTATCTATTTGGATCTGAATTCAACAACTAATTAAGGTCGACTCTGATTTACAATGAGGGATAGTCAGTCTTGAGTCCACCTCCGGACATGTGTTACCCTCACGTTCGTTTTACATGACATGAAAATACCTTATATTAATATATTTCTGCTCCATATTAAAATGTGCCATAGTCATAGTGGTTCTCAATTCTGATAGCTAATTAATATGGAAAAACAAAACAAAAAAATATTTAAAAGTTGTAAATAAAGAGTGACTTCAAAATTTCAATTTATAAAATATCAGCTTCTATGGCCAAGTTGGTAAGGCGCCACACTAGTAATGTGGAGATCGTCGGTTCAACTCCGACTGGAAGCATATTTTTAAACTTTTTATTATATTTCTAAAACTAACAATTACTTAATGATAATACGTTTATGCTATATATTACAACGATTATGAGCCATTTCCTTTAGTAGGGGTGTGCACGTCATCTGCCTTATTCAGTGTTTCTTTGCTGAATAATTCATCATTAGGGTTATCAGGATTCACAATATGTAGCCTGTTGTCTACGGGTGTAGAAGTTATGCTGAATATGTCCCTCATGTCATTGCTTAACACTGGTGGCTCTTCGAACAAGGTGCCGGGGTGCTCCTCAGGGGTAGTATGGCCTACCTCATTCCTAAATGGGCTTGGGTGATTGTACTTTTCATTGAGTTTATTACTCTGCACACTGCTGTCGTTGTTGAGTGAATCGAAAGAATTTGGATCCTCCATTGTTGACTGTAGTTGGGTCTTTGGGGTATGGTAAACATTAACTACAGGGGATGAAATTTCGACTGGAGTTGGGTCCTCTTGGCCAAATGAATATGGCTGGAACTGCCTAGTTTCCTTAAAGTTTAGAGCCAGGCCATCATTTGGTGGATTCCCATCGTCTTCGTAATTTTGTCTATACCTATTCCGCCTCCAAATAAAAAATAATACAATTAGCGCCACAATGACTATAACACCTACAACAACACCAACAACAATACCTGCTATGGCACCACCACTTAGTTTTCTGTGGTGTGGCGAGGAAGATCTATTTCCTGTAGAAGCATTCGAAGATGCCGTTGGAATAACCTCTACTACGGAGGTTGCTGTTATATAGATCGTTGATAGTCTGCTATTTGTGTCTGTTAAAATAGACTTTGTCACCACACTAGTTGAATACTGTATCGAGGTCACAGTTGGTTGTACTTCCTTTGAGGTTATTTTGGAACTTTTGCTAATGGAACTGGAGGGTGTGGAACTGGGGGGTGTAGACACTGGTGTTGTATGTACTTCAGTTTCTGAATGCGGTTCAGTTTCTGGATTTGGTTTAGATTTTGCATGTGGTTCAGTAGAACTGGAGGTTATATGAATTTCTTCTTTTGAAGTCGGTTGTTCGGATGATGATGATAATGATGATGTGGTAAGCTCGCTAGAACTAGCGATGTTAGGAGTATTGATGATATGGGTAGTCTGGCTAGAGCTATTAGGTTCAGTGGTATGTTTGGAGTTAGTAGAACTGGTCGTTTTGGATTCTGAAGATATCGTATCTGTAGAAGAAGTGCTTGAGGTAGTGCTCGAGGTAGTGCTTGTCGTATGGGAAACACTGGTTTTACTGGATGTACTCTTTTGAGTGGATGATGGTGCAGAACTAGCAGCATTTGAATTGATGTAAACATCCATAACCGATGAGCCACCGCACATCTCGTAAGGCCATCCGGAACATGGAATATTACAACTACTCCCCGACTCAGGGTAAAGTTTGTTTAGAACTGAAGCTGAACTTCCGCAGAAACACTCGTCACCACCTAGTAGAGCCACGATTTCTGAGCCAGCGCATAACCCCTGGCAACGCTCTGTAGACTGGTACATATATTTCCCCTTTGAGTTTAATGAGGATTGTAAAGCGCTTGAACTGTAGCATCCTTTGTATGAGTAATTTTCAATGCCGCTGACCGTTGTAGCGAGGCAAATAAAAGTCAAAAACATAATTAGTTTGGTGCTGACCAAGCGCATGCTATATTGGCCCAACGAAGCAGTACCAAAGGCTGAGCCTAACATAGTGTTGCATTTTTTATCCATTATATCGGCAGGTATGTGCTCGAAGGTAGTATAAATGGAGTTTGCGTTTTTGTATTAATAGTTATTACTGGGTCTTAATCTGGTGGTGTATTTCTTGAACAATGTTGGGTGAATGTCTCTAGGGGTATTTTGAAGTAATAGTAACAAATAAGTTGGAGGGGGAATGAGCTGGAAAAAGCGAATGTGTTAGGTTATCTTATATAATCAAAATGTGTATACTCTTATCACATAACCATAAATGACTCGGTTATGTACAAACTCTCACAGTCGGTATTGGGTCGGTTGTTAACAGCGTGCTATCTTTAGCCTTGGGTCTTATAAGAATGTGTGTTTCTTGACAACAGCAGTTATTTTTAATTAGTGAAAGGGAAATACTTATTTGAGCCGAAATGCCCTTTATCTAAAAATATATTCAGATATCTGTTGGTTTTGGAAGTGAGTGCAGATGCAGGGGGTTTCATCTGTGCAGCTGGTTCAGAAAAAGCCTGGGCGGAAAAAACAAAAACAAATTTTCGATGGATGTGGAGAAGCACATATATCATGACTGTGCTCGGGTTTTTCTGTGGAGAAAAAGCCGCTTCGACAATTCGGGAAATGGCTGAAATCTGCGTTACTGCAGAGATGGTAATCCTATTCTTCACTTGGCCTCATTCATGAAGCAGTGAACAATGGATAAATTGATAAATAATAATAATATCATGGAGGTGTCTGACGCACTGTTTAAGTCAATGCATAACCCTTTAGTTGGTAATGTTTTGAATTTTAGGGTATCTTCTTGAATACATGTAATTGAGTTACCAAATATTAAAATTTTATTTGTGTAATCAAACCATATGCCAAAAATTATATATTCTTCATTATCTTGGGATGAAATGTTTTTTAAAGTTCTACTTGACGACTTTATTATAGAAGAAAAAGTATCAATAGAACAATCTCGAGAGTTTTTAAAATGGAAATAGCTATTCCAGAATACATCCATTAGATGTTTTAACAAGGAACTAATTGTATAAAATTTTAGTGTGTATGTTCCACCATTCTTATTTATTAGTTTTACCCACTGGTACCATTTCGAGACTAAATCTTGAAATACTAAATTTGTGTAATCCCTGAACAATCTTTGCCATTTCGGAAATATATCTGGAGAAAAAAGGTGATTCTCTCTTATGAGAACCCTTTCCAGACTAATCTCAATAGCGTCATAATATCTTGTTATTTGTTTTAGAAACATTTGGTGTTCCTTGGCGCTTGAATTTACAAAACATGGTGTGGGCAAAATGTCCAGGCGAATGGCCTTCAACTGTGTCTCACTATTATGAGTAACATTGGCTTCTAGGCTCTGTATTAATGTTGTACTATTACTGTCATCAAATATAGTAGATTCACTATTCAATATTTCATATCCAAAGTAATCCGAGAGCCTGCTTAGGTCACCAATCATACCAGTGCATCCTTGTAAGCAAACGTACCTGTCCTTAAACATTTTGAATGGTGATCCATGCGAAGAATTGCCACTCGATTTATTGCCACTTTCAAATGCCAAACGTGAATTGTTCATACAAAGTTGAATAAAACGGTAATTGGAAGATATTGTAAACTTATGGTGTTTCCCATTTGACAATAGACTTTCCAGCTCATGCACACCAGGTTGCGGTTCTGGGTATAATTTCACATTCACCACACCAAGTCTATGTATTGGTAGTGCTGATTTGGGAGGCAAACCGCCATCACTAACCATGCCTTCTTCTTCTTTCAAACACATGATTGCAATTAAACCTGTTGTCCTTTCCCGTTGCAATAATACACGTTTGTAATTATGATTATAACAACTCAACCGCCTCTTAACCACCTCACCTGGCGGCTAAATCGGTATCCCTTCCCACTCTGAGGTTCTTAACCGCCCAAGTCCCAACATTGTACCCTCACACGAACGGTCACGTGATCCAGCTACAATCTTCACATGCGGCCGTTCGTTTCTCGGAGCTACAGGGATAAACACCGCACCCGCCTGCAGCACAACAGGGCTGTGCACAACAGTACACCACCCCATAAACGCTCACTGCTCACTTCCAACGAACCGGGCCGGGCAGAACCGGCACGCGTTGCTTTTCTGCAAATTCGCGGAACCTGCTGGCCGCGTCTTCTGGAAACCATTGAGTGTTTAGCTAAGACAGGAACACAGGCAATGGGGAGTTTCCCACACCGTTGGGAAAAAGAAAGCAATGGGAACCGTGTGTCCCCAAGGGCTGTGTTCCCCTCGGGCAACTGAAAAATTTCAACAGTCTCTTAAAGCATATGAGGCAAATTTTTCCATGGGATAGATTGGTGACCCACGAAAATATGGATTTCACTGCCATTATAGGTCGTGCCGGGCTTGTAGTTGCTTCTGCTCTCTGATTATGGTTTTGTATATATGTATTGAAATTCTTCTCTCTTTCTGATCCTCACTGCGCTGATAATTATTTCACATTCATCTGGTTCGTGTTGTGAGCCATCAACATTTCCTACGTTCATATATATATATTACGACTTCTCTTTTGTATATTTCCAAGTTCGCGTGCCAAACATCACACTAGAAAGATAACTACAGCAATTACATACAACTAATTGGCTCCGTCAACACACATATTCTTTTGCTCTACAAGTAATGAATCCCTCGACGCCTGAAGGTCCTCCTCCTTCGAGCTCGAACGACATGCCGCAATTCAAAGAGGACAATGACCACATACGCCCGGTCGACTCATCTTCCAAACAGGCTGAAATCACAACAGAGGTAGAAATACACGAAACACAAACCAACAATGCCTCAAGAAGAAGAAACAGCAATAAGATACACGAGGTATCCCACATAAAATCACTCTCAAACACTCCATCATTCACTATAGTCCATAACCAGACCCACAATTCTCCAGACAACAAGGATAACAAAGAAACCGTCTTCCACGAGAAGGATGGCTTTGGTAATGGCAAGAATGACGGCGATGACGACAGAATAGTCATCAAACCAGTCAACGACGAGGACGATACCTCTGTCATGATCACATTCAACCAAAAGGTCTCCCCATTCATCATAACACTGACTTTCGTAGCCTCCATTTCGGGGTTCATGTTCGGTTACGACACTGGTTACATTTCAAGTGCCCTAGTCTCCATCGGAACAGACCTGGACAACAGAGAACTGACATACGGTAACAAAGAAATCATCACTGCCGCCACCTCCCTAGGTGCATTGATCACAAGTATATTCGCAGGTACTGCTGCCGACCTGTACGGCAGAAAGCCATGCCTAATGTTTTCAAACCTGATGTTCTTGATCGGTGCCGTCCTGCAGATTACCACACACAAGTTTTGGCAAATGGTCATCGGCAGATTTATCATGGGTTTCGGTGTCGGTATCGGGTCCCTGATCTCACCATTGTTCATCAGTGAAATCGCTCCAAAGACTATCAGAGGTAGACTAACTGTTATCAACTCCCTATGGCTGACAGGTGGTCAATTGATCGCGTACGGCTGTGGTGCGGGTTTCAACCATGTCCGTAATGGTTGGAGAATATTAGTTGGATTATCCTTGATTCCAACGGTCCTGCAGTTCACTTTCTTCCTTTTCCTACCAGATACCCCTAGATACTATGTCATGAAGGGTAACTACGAAATGGCAAAGAAGGTGCTGCGCAGAAGTTACGTCGACACCACTGACGAAATAATCGACCAGAAGGTTGAAGAACTAGCTGCACTTAACCAATCCATCCCTGGTAAGAACAAGGCCACTCAAATTTGGAACACCATCAAAGAATTACACACCGTCCCATCGAATTTCAGAGCGTTGATCATCGCATGTGGTCTGCAAGCCATTCAACAATTCACAGGTTGGAACTCCTTAATGTATTTCTCAGGTACCATTTTCGAAACCGTCGGCTTTTCCAACTCAAGTGCCGTCTCTATTATCGTCTCAGGTACAAATTTCATTTTTACGCTAATTGCTTTCTTCGCTATAGATAAACTTGGCCGTCGTTACATTCTGTTGATCGGGCTTCCAGGTATGACCGTGGCTTTAGCTGTTTGTGCTATTGCTTTCCACTTCATTGGTATCAGATTCGTCGGCAACGATGCTGTTGTAGACCATGCAGGTTTCTCACCAGCAGGTATCGTCATCATTGTGTTTATCATTGTATTCGCCGCATTCTACGCTCTAGGTATCGGTACTGTTCCATGGCAACAGTCTGAGCTGTTCCCACAGAACGTTAGAGGTATCGGTACTTCCTATGCCACTGCAACCAATTGGGCCGGCTCTCTTGTTATTGCCTCGACCTTTTTGACTATGCTGCGGAACATCACTCCAACTGGTACTTTTGCATTCTTTGCAGGTCTATCGTTCCTATCGACAATCTTCTGTTACTTCTGCTATCCCGAATTATCAGGTTTGGAATTGGAAGAAGTCCAGACTATCTTAACTGATGGGTTCAACATCAAGGCCTCAAAGGCATTGGCTAAGAAGAGAAAGCAACAAGTTGCAAGAGTCAAGAAATTAAAATATGAACCAACACAAGAAATCATCGAAGATTAAACATACCTTCATGATAAGACCCACTATTCAAAAAGTAATTTATTTTTAAATCAATGCCTAATACTACATATTCTATATTAGCTCGTATCGTACATTATATTCATTATCTAACAAACCTACCAATTTAATTATTGCATCATTATTTTTAGCACTCTTTTTGATAACGATTTTATTAAAATGTTCTAAACGGATAGAGTTTTCAGCCAAATAAACATTATTCAATGACTTGAATAGCTTTATCTCATTTACCATCTCGGCGTTCTTTTCTAGGTATATGTAGACATCTGAACTAGTCCGCATACCACTTACCACCTCATTATCGATACCGACTACCCCAGGTGACAGATGAACATGATTCCTTTGCATCTTTGAAATTTCTCCACCTTCCAAAATCAACAACACCTTACTAACAGTTGTACCATGGATTAGATTCTCCGGCAACATACCAACGCTTGTAACTGGACATAGAATTTCATCATCAGGGTTTAGTTTAATAGAGTGTCCTTGTGTAGCAGCAATCATGTTCTTGTTAAGATCAATAACAAACCGTTTCTTGTCATTATTATCCACAATCCTAATCAAGTCTTCTTTTGTGCATTTATGACTCTTTAATCTATTGTGATTCAAGATCGTGTCAATAGAGATAAAGCCATTGTTATCAATCACAAGCTTTTCCTTTTGGGCACCATGTCTCAGGAGATACGCCAATGCCTTTGAAATATGCACATCTCTCTTTCTCGGGTCTATATCTTGGCTGGCTTTGTTGTTTTTCTGGACCAGGCTTACCTTCCCTGTTTCCTCATTATATTGGAATCGTTTTTTGTCTTGTGATACAACTCGAAGCAGATCTTCCCTTGTGGCAGTGAATTTGGCATCGTTTAGAATTACCTCAATTGGAAGAGTACGCTCAGCCTTCAGAATGCTTGATAATGCTTTGGATACATTAATATCTTTCTTCTTAGTCTCCATTTATTTGTGTTTGAGATTTTTACCCCAGCGTGTATATTGGACTCAGTAGACAATAATTTTTTCTTATTTTTCAGTAGCGCTTTTTTTTACCTTATCAATTGTTGAATGATATTAAAGTTGGGGTGTTGAGGCCGTTACGCATTAATACAAAAGAATTCAACAATAGTTTTAGATGCAGAAAACTGGTGATAATCAAAAATAGATAGTAGATATTCATGGATGTTATCCTGGAGCTTTTATTGAACCTCTCTGGAACTTTGATCAAGTAGAAAAGTGCACCGACTGCATAGGTGGCAATCTCGAAGAGCAGCGAGTTAAAATCAATTCTGGTGAATATTGTTGTGGAACCGAATCTCACATAGCTAATCGACAATGGCAGAAAGATAATAATAGAAGCTAGGGAGATAAAATAAGTCTTGTCTTTGTTTGTGTCGGTTATGCTGATACAGATCAGCATCAACATGTTTAGTTGGAATGTCAGAATAGCCAGTAGTTTAAAGTAGAATACATTATCGTAGTATGAATAATACAGTATGCTTATAGTTGAACATGTTAAATGGTTTGCAATGCCATATTTCTGAATTTTACTCCAACGAGCCGCATCTGGGCCCTGGCGTGTCTTGAAGATGTGATAAATTGCATTAAATGTTGTCAACTGAAGTGTCCCGGCCAGGTACAGGTTAATTATTATATAATCAGTCATAGTGGTTGAAGGAAATTTTGGTATCAAGTAGATATCAGTGAAAAAAATCAACAGCGAAAGATATATCATCGACGCAAAGAGATTTAGGTATATATTGATTGATTGTTCGTTATAATATAATAAACAACATTTCAACGTTTCCCAGTATGGCCTAATTTCCTGTGCATCATTTGTATCAGACACTGTGAGCGTAACATTTTGCTTCTCAATTGGTCTTTTGGGCTGCTCTTTGATTGTGGTTGGCATTATACAGCCATATATAGCCTTGTTTGAATTCATCAAGGTTGACACAGTAGAGGTAGATATCATTTTGCTAGAGTGCTTTATAGAGTTGTGTTATTGGCTATATAGATGTGAAGCAAGAAGCCATAAGCTGCTGACAGAGATACATTTTATTTACACCAGCATTATATATTAGAATCAAGTTCCATAACTCATTGCTCTTCTATCATCTACGAATTTTGTTGAGTGGATCCCCATGCCGTCGTTTGTAGATACGTATTATTTGTTTTTGTTGATTAAATTTCCAAAAGAGGATCTTCAATTGAATGCTTTCGTAACAGCGCGAGAACATTTGTTGAGCGAGTTGTTGTATTTGTTGTCTTCGGGGACAGGGAATTATAGAGCACTGTTGGCGATGATGATCCTGAATGGGACATCGAAGTTGGAGAACCGTATTCTCCCTTGGCATAACTGCTTATCGCCTCTAAAGGATCGATGCACTGGTTTGATTTTAAGGGGTGTTGAGAAGACGATGAGCTCTCGCTACTCGTATGATTAACGAATCTTCTGTACCTGTAGTGAAGTCTTCTAGGGGATAGTCTTTTGTTTAACAATGAGCTCTTTTTACTGCTCAACTTGCCCCTTAGTTTAACGTATACTCTCGAGATCTTTGTGGAATCCTTTAGTATTTTCACATTTTCTACTTTATTTTGCACTTCTTCCATATCATCTGGCTCTTCCTTGATGTGAGATACCATTCCTTGTTCAAAGTTATCTAGATCCGATAATGATATCAACTGGTGTAATGTACCTGTGTCCAGAGACATTGGAAGTGTATTTCTACAATACATTCGCTGCTTGATACGATCCATAAGCCGTAGTTCATCTTCCAAAGAATCGTCGGTGTTTAATTCCTCATCTCCAAGATGGTTCGATGAATAATGGAACAGAGATGTTGATCCAGAATCTGACCTCACCGAATAATTATCCAGCACAGAAGAATAATAGCTATTATACCTTCCTACGGAATTGGTATTGTTGTACTCAAATAGATTCTTATATTGTAAATAGTCTTTTATATCATGTGTAAGTAATGTTATTCTTGAATATTGCATAGCAAGTTCGTTATACTAATTATTATATATCTGCAAATTTTCCTAATCCAAGATGGTCAGCCAAAGAAGTACCCACATGTTTCAAACTTAAATAAGTATATATTTACTATACCAGTGGCGTCCATAGACACAAATATCAGATACGTCGAAGAAAACACACAGGGGTAAAACAGAGCACCATGTCTCAAATATCAAGATACCAATTATTCACCAGCTCAACACACATCGACCAGTGCTTATACTGCACTACATCTGAGTAGTTGTAACATTGGTCCTCCTTCCTGTTGTTGTGGATTCTTTATATTAAGAGAACTATGCAAACTTTAGCCGCCCAAACTTTCACCCTTTTCGTTGCTACCCGGATACCCCCTAATCAACGGAAGATTCACCGGGTCTTGAGGAATGTATACAGAGAACAGCCCTGGCAATCTATTAATGTTAGGAACAATTGCCAGTTACTACTTCTCATGGAAGAACCGACTATATCTAACTGCATAGAGTAATCGCTAATAAGTATTGAGAAGACCACCTGCAATATCGAGTAACCAACTGTTTTTTAAGCTTAACAATCAGACCAGGCATTACTTCATATAACCATATATCTGCAACTATAACATTATATACCCCAGTCGTATGTATAACTAGCTGACCAATATACACTACTCAAGATAAGACTACTGCAACAAGAATAAGTTACGATAAAGTTATACTTATTTTTATCCATTCACACAGATAATCCCTAGAATTGAGATTGCTAAACCTATCTCAGCTACTAAATATATAGAAATAGAAGTATCCCGGCTAAAATATATACACATACGCTACATTCCTCATCCGTTTAAACAAACTTTTTGAGCGTATTACTATCCACTTTCTCCAGAGATTACTTAACCTTCAATTTCTTTTTGTTGGTCCGAACAATTCTTTTTTTCGACAAGGGCGATAATAATAAGCAGGGCCTTCAAGAAAAGTAAGCAAAACAAACGAGGTAAATTCTACCACCAAAAGCAAATAAACGGGGGAACAGAAACCGTTTAAATACATACCGGAACTACAAGAAGACAGAGCAACAGGATACTGCTATACCACAACACCATAGCAACCACTAATCTAACTATAAGGATCCTTTTCACAGACGGTTAATCAACATGACACGTTTTGAAGAGTCCTCCCCTGGAGATCCAAGACCGCTGTTACCATCGGATGAAGATAATTTAAATGATAAGATACTAAGAAGCTCAAAACAATCTTCTCCAGAGTTTGGTGGTCATCTTCACTTCGCTAAAGACGTTGGCGACATGAATGATGATTTTGCTATGACCAGCAAATTCAACGAGCTAACAATAGGCCACAGAAGTCAGTCAAACAGAAACATTGCGGACCTTGCCCAAAAGAAGTCTAAACCCTCATTACAGAAGGCATTAACTGATACACACAACTTCATTCAGGATTTCAATCAGAATGAACGTAAAAACCGTAATTCTAGTCCATTTGAAGATGCCTGCGAGATCCAAGAAATTGAAGATCAAGATAGCGCAGACGAATACGATGATGAAGCATCATTGGGAAGTATAGATAACACAGAACCAATAATATCAGATGCTGAGTCAAATGAAACATCTGACAACAACGATGAAGATGATACCAGTGGCCCACACACTCACGGCATGGCACTTGCTGCTTCTTCAAAGAAAAAATACGAAGAATGGGCAGATAAGGGTTCGGCTAAAATCGTCCAAGAAGTAGTAAATCCAAGTACAGGAGAAAAATCCAAGAAACTGATTAAGAAGGGAATAAAGGACTTTAAGTTTGGCGAGGAAATCGGTGATGGTGCTTACTCAACAGTTATGCTGGCAACTTCAAACGACACAAACAAGAAGTATGCTGTCAAGGTCTTGAGCAAAGAATACCTCATCAAACAGAAAAAGGTAAAATACGTCAATATAGAGAAAAATGCATTACAAAGGGTGAACAATTCGAAATCGATCGTCAAGCTGTATTTTACTTTCCAAGACGAGTCAAACTTGTACTTCCTACTGGAATACGCTCCAAATGGTGATTTCCTTTCATTACTGAAAAAATTTGGTTCATTAAATGTAAATGCTACCTGCCATTATAGTGCTCAAATTATTGATGCAATAAAATTCTTACACACACATGGTATTGTCCACAGAGATATCAAGCCTGAAAATATTCTGTTAGATAAAGACTGGAAGATCAAATTGACAGATTTCGGTACTGCAAAACTTTTGGATATGAATAACCACAATAAAAAGTACGACATGCTAACTAGATCTAAATCCTTCGTTGGTACAGCAGAATATGTTTCACCGGAGCTGTTGAATGACAGTTTCGTTGATTATCGTTGTGATGTTTGGGCATT
Organism: Jamesozyma rosinii; assembly: GCA_003708425.3. NCBI lineage: Eukaryota > Fungi > Ascomycota > Saccharomycetes > Saccharomycetales > Saccharomycetaceae > Jamesozyma > Jamesozyma rosinii. The sequence continues at coordinate 22,354 of PPOD03000226.1, forward strand.
TGGGTGTATCTTGTTTCAGATGATAGCCGGGAAGCCACCATTCAAAGCCACAAATGAATACCTAACATTCCAAAAGGTTATGAAAGTTCAGTATGCCTTTACTGCTGGGTTCCCCACAATTATCAGAGATCTTGTTAAAAGAATTCTAGTCAAAGATATCAACCAAAGATTAACAATACCACAAATTGAGAAGCACGCCTTCTATAATGATAAGAATTTTAGAGATAATTCTATTTGGACTGCCCCACTTCCAGAACTTTCTGCCTATAAAATCAATGCTGAATCTATGAAGCCTATCCCAGCATTAAAGGATACTTACACATATAAGCGTCCAGTAATCAATTTGACTAAAAGACCTGCTTCATCCTCATCAGCTACTTCTACACCTACCCCTCCGGCAGCCCCAATCTCGAACAGTGCTGTATCTTCTACTTCAAACTTACCAAAATCAAGTAGCTCGTATGCAATAGGATCAACCGCTGCAAGCAATAATAACAGTACTGACAACACTAACCAGGAAACTATCGCCAGTGCAACTGCTAATTCCGAACACAGTAGACCTGTTAAAAAGGTTAGTTCAGAACAGGCGAGTGCAATTTTACGTAATGCAAGACGTACGGCCAATATGAGAAAACAGGCTGCTGCACAGAGAACACCCAGCGGAGCCGCCTTAGCCGCTACCTTAGCGTATAGTTCAAAACAGGCCGGCTCAGCATCTCCAGTTATTTCTCAACAAAATGATCATATTCATAATAACAATCAAAACCACCACAGCCATCACAATCACCATGCTAGTCATGGGCACCATTCTCGTAGTACTCACAGTACCCATAACAACCAACATACTCCTAAGTCACCTGCGAAAGATACACATAAGATGGATATTGGAAGTCCTATTCTACAAGAAGTTACACAACCGATGGTTAGCACAAGCTCCTCAAAGACTTCTACTAGGAGTAACATTAGTGATCTCGCAATTCCCCCAATCCCGGCTACAACTCCAACACCTGAGTATAGGAAACCGCCAACTACTACAAGAAAGGTTTCTGCTTCGTCTGTTTTGCACACGATAGATACTGGTAGAAATAGCAGAAATAATTCTCAAGATTTTGAAGAAGTTCATACTCCAGAAGTTCCCCACAGAAGCAATAGCCAACCTTTGACACCAACAATTCCTGAGTCCCCAACATCAACACAAGCCGCAATCGAAACTGGAGCTACTAGAAAATACGATGTTCAATGGTCATTTTACTTGAAGAGCATTAAGGAACATGTTCAAAGAATTAGTGAGTTTAATGTCGCCGTTATAGATAATGATCTTCTACAGAAGAAAGTCAATAAAAACGGCAGAAGTATAGCTGAACCACAGATATTTGTCAACCCAGGGAGATCTACATTTTTATCACAAGTTGCTAGAAATGGTGGCGAGGTAACAGGATTCAGATCAGATTTCCGTATACCTGAAAATAAGTACTATGAAACTTATATTGTAGATCATTTGAATACCGCGGAAAACTATAAGTCACACCTTTACGATTTATCCTCTTTATGCATGCTGGACAATGAATCACAGACTACTGATAATTTCGAAAGTAATGGTCGCGGCCACATGGGTCTCCATAGAGACAGTCTCGAGCGTAGAGATAATGAAAGTGAACACGGCTTATCGCCAACAGCCTCACATCCTAACTCAGCTCATGATGAAAACGGTCATTCACTTTTCTCTGGCAAAGTAAAGAAACTCTTCCATCATGCGAAACCGTCTTTACTAGACCAGAATTATATTGATGAACAAGAAAGATTTTCGAAGAGAGTCTTGATAGTCACAACCTTTGGTCGTGCTTTAATATTTGTCAAAAGAAGAAAGACAGTCAGTGCAACTGATTTAAACTACAGCATTTGCTACGATATTGATTTATGTCAAGTGGGTGTTCATGTTAAAGAAATTGCCATGCATGTGCCAAATAACAACCTAATAGTTATCCAAACTCCATTCAAGTCATTCGTGCTCCATAACGCAAATCACAATAATACAAATGACTCTAACAATAGTTCTTGGTTTAAGACGTTGAGGAAATGTATCAAATTGGGTAATGAAAATAAAAAGCAGGCATATATGAAGCAACACGATGTACCTGCGCCACCATCTCCTGTAATTAATCCAAGCAATACATCATCTTCGGCAAGTACACATCCTTCTGTCTCAACGAGATCATCATCGGCCACAACGAACTCAACAAAAAGACCACATGCTTCAAGCTCGTACACAGGTAGTCAACATTCAACAAGCCAACAATCTGTGACTACATCAAGAACTCATTTCACTGATGCCTCAAAATATTCACCGATATTGAATTCAATCAATAACACCTCAACAAACAGGAAGAGCAGAATTTTCAACAGTTATGTGAGCTCTAGAGAAAAATCATCAAAAAAACAAACTGCATCATCAGTACCAATGTCAACAAATCTAGTCAATGGTCTACCTAGTGGTTCTACTTCAGGTATTTTGGGACTAGGATTAGCAAGCGGAGCTTATAATAACCTAGGAACAGGAGGTTCTAAGAGAGGATCAGGAAGGTCTAGGCTAAACTTTAGAAATAAGTAGTTGCAATTCCAGAAAAATAAATGCTGTAAATTTTTTTTATTTGCAATGAATTGGATTATGCGTAATTGTGATATATGCTTCTCAAATACTTTGTTTTTTTCCATAAATTATATTAATTTATATATTACATAGATACTTAGGGCAATGAATGCCATCTTTAAATTAATCGTAGAAAAAAAAACAGGTAATGTATACTGCAAAGAGGGTGTGATATTCTATTCCTCCTCTTCATCATCATCTTCTTCCTCCTCTTCTAACTCTTCAATTTCTACATCAAAACCTTGACTTTCCAGAAACTCCCGAATGGATTGTAACTTTGTTGGATGACAACTAATGAAAACATTACTTTTCGATGAATCAAACAAATTGACAAAGTACTTTTGCATGACTCTTTGCAACTCTTCTCCTGTAACTTTATCCAATCTACCTAAAAACTTTTCTGTAAAATTTGGACCTCTCTTCATGAAGTAATCATCAATAAATGTGGAAACAGCTGCCGAAAAATAGCCACTTTCAACGGTGGCAATTCTATTAATAATACTACTCACAGCACCTTGAATCAATTGCTCGTCGAAATTCAAGCTTCCATTAGCGTAGTCATTGACAATTTGCTTACCACATTCATAGCATTTAATAACATCCGAACCCCTGTATATATTAAATGCCCAGGAATTAATGTCTATCATCTTAACCATATTTGCACCATAGGCCAACCCGGAGCCACGTATACCTTTCCAAAATGGACCTTCAACACATTGTAAATATTCTGACGCAAGTGATACAGCTGCATAATCTGGGTGCTCATAGTCTAAATCAAATGCAACTTTAGTAATCACATTCATATAGGTAGATTCGGAGGCCGGTGTAGTAATAATAAAGGATTTTTCACCTGGGTTAGCACATAATTGAGAAATTGAATCAAGTGATTTTGGAACAGCTGGGGATTTATACTTCTTGATATCATTTGGTAGAGATACGGCATTAATTTCTTCGATTAAGGAGCACCATGGTGTAAAAACATCAGGCCCTATCTTTTGCATATCACCAAGAACTAGCAAATGGAATCTATTGAAGTTATCTCTTAATTGATTTCTCATAGATTCTAGCTTTGGTAAGACAGATTGCTTGAATTTACCATCTTCGATGTCGCATAAAACATCGTTTAGAATGTCTTCAACAAATAATGCATCAACTGATTTTTTGACACTTCTTTCTGTGTAAAGATTTCTATTCATTAATGACTCAAGCATAACGTCACCTTCTCTTTTTAGTTCAACAATTGAGTTCAAGTAATTTTCCAATAAAACGCTGACACGTGTTTCATCAAAGACCATATCAAACAAACAGTGCTTGACCCATTTGACAGCCTTGGCATAGTCGGTTGATCTACATCTTATTTTGAAATCAATCAAATCGGGAGAGTTACCGTGTAAACCCAAGGTTATTTCCGAGTCCACAGTGTCTGTTTTTAATCTGGAAACAACATCCTCAAAAGGAATGAATTCACCTTCAACTTCGTCACTATTCATTGGCATCGAAAGCAGTTCATCAAAAATGTGATAATATGGTAATAGTGATGTGTCTTTAATAAAACTTGAATTGACCAAACAATGAAATTCAATAAATTGAGAAGGGAAATGCTCAAGATGTAAGAATAATGGGAAATCTTTAGGTTTAGCATTTAAAATATTATTGATCAATTGATCATTGGTTCCTTCTACAGGGGGAATAATAGTATCGATGCTCTTTGTATGGATAAAATTTACACTTTCTGCAGGATTTTCCATTTCAAACCTCTTTAGGAGAGATTTTGGAATCTGCTTGTCGTTAGAAATCTTGGCGTCTTTTAGCTTTTGGGTTAAAATAGCCATTTCCTTTTCAAAATCTGGAACAGCTTGTCTTTTCTTTAGTAATTCTTCTTTCTCCTGGTCCAATTGCTCATATAATGATGAACTTGGTTTACCAAGCACAATAACTGGCTTATTATCAATGAAAATACGTTTTAACAGATGCTGCCATTGATCCTTAGACCAATTAGATAAGTGGTCAAAGTCCTTTAAATCCTTTAAAGAAGCCATTAGAGAAGAACCATTGTCATTACCATAGATAAAATCCGTGATCACTGCTTGCGACAAGGTGCTATCCCCATTCTTTTCACATCTCAATACGTATTCCCATTTATTATTATCGACTACCTGTTTCATTCTAGTCATATCTATTTCATGAGTGGCAAGAATATTCAAAACTTCCAATTTTGTTTCTTCCAGATGTTCAGTTGGAACACCATGAATTCCTAAATTAATTATAGTTCTCATAAAGTCGTCTGTCCAATAATCTGTAGAATTTGCCATTGGCTCTTCAATTTCGACCAACTGTTTAGTGAATGGAGCTAGTGCTGATTCTGTGAAATAGTCCAACAAAATTGACACAGCAAGATCATTCAAATAGCTGTCATAACGCTCACCGATCCATGAGAACAAAATTTCTGATTGTGTTTCATCAAATTCGGGGAACTCAACTGTAGCTTCGTCAGTTTTAGTTCTGGAATCTGGAATAATAGACATTTCTGTATCTAAAAATGGTCTCTTGATATTGTTACTATCGATATCAGGTAATGTTATGTCCCAATCATTGACAATTTTTAGAAGTTCATCCTCTGGGACATTACCACATACGATCAAGCATAAATTGTTGGAGGCATACATCTCTTTATGGAATCTCCTGATTTCTTCATTAGTTAAATCTCTTAGTTTATGTGTGAGTCCACCTGTCTCTGATCTATACCCACTTCCTTCTGGAAACATCAATCTTTGTTTTTCTAGCATAGTAACAAACCAACTCTGTGATTCGATGGCTTCCATCTCGCTATAAACTACACCTTGATCAGTACAAGTTTCTGGGTTTAGATGGTAGACTTCTGTTGTACAGGCTTCATCGGTTAAAGTTGGGTTCAAGATATGGTCTAAATAAACAGGGAACAACTTCTTGAAACCTTTCCAACCTGCTGTAGTTAAAGTATACACTGTTTGATCAGTTGCTGTCCATGCATTAGTCGATGACATACACAGATTACCGGCAGTGTCCAGAAAGCCCTTGTATGGATATTTTTCTGAACCCATAAAGATCAAATGTTCTAAGGTATGTGGGGTACCAGAATCTGTTGGACATTCTGTCGCAACTGCCAGATAGCCTTGAACTAATGGTGATGATTTATGGTTGATATGAACCAATTGTAGTTTTGTCCTTGGAGAGACATACTTTGTAATGTGATACTGTGGTGCATAATCCAATTGAAATGAAATTACTTTATCTAACCCCATCTTTAAAGGTTTTATTTCTATCTGGACTTTTCTTTACCTATTACAGATGGTTTATATTGTAGGATATATTACTTAACAATGAAATCTGCTTAAGTCGTTATCTACTTTTTCATTTTTTTTGTGCAAATTCTAAATTGATAGTGTGCTTCAAGGTACCATATGTGCTCCAGAAAATAATATTACATAGCTATACAATATGTTCAAGAATGCAAGAGCTGGGAATGTTATATACACACGCAATTAAAATATAAACTATGGAGACATATTCAGATATCTGTACGGTTATCTTCCTTAGGGTTTATAAATAAACCTCTCAGAAGTCTAACGTCTAAATTTCGTATTTTGTATCATCATTAAGTGTTATCATCCATTGTATATCAATTGATGCGTCACTCTACTGAGGGACTTGCTACGTTTCGCCTATACCGCAGCCTGCTTTGCTTCTCAACTATCCTTCACAGTAAAAGTGACGAATGTTGTAAATGACAAAATTTCAATACTTATTTCTTCGAACTTGAAATAGTTCCAGATTTTTTAAACATTATGGAAAGTTACCCGGATTGCTGAATATCATTAGGAACGAAATAGAAATGTTCCGCATTTAGGTATCCGAGAAATGCTTGGGTTCACGGAATTAAATATTTGCATTTGTTGTTTGTTAACTCCGGAGTTGGTTATTTCCGCCGTGTTGTCAGTAGCAACAGAATGTCATCTTATTATGAACTACGGCATTTCCTATATGCAGGAACCAGTATTGAGTAAGCATTGTGGGATGGTGAGTAACGCAATTACGTTAAAGCAGCACCAGATATGAGTTACATTTCTTAGTACCATATGAAGTCTTGTTTCCATTTGTATTATTATTCTGGGGGAGGATATTCACTGATTATATAAGCGATGCAATTACAGTCCCTTTTAGAACAAATTATTGCATCA
>PPOD03000226.1:38762-64088 GCA_003708425.3 Jamesozyma rosinii
AAAATTGTCACACCAGTCAAGAACCAAAACAATGACCCAGCAAACTAATATATGGGATTCATAAATAGGTCGCACCAACCGTTATATATGTGTGTATCTCTATATTGTAAATTTTAGTTTAGAGGCAAATCTCTGGCGCGACAGTAAGACGGCAAATGACACAAACACAAAATTTACACAATCTATAAAGAGTCAGTGAATGGCCGTTTAAAAATTGTATTGGAATATTATTTACACAATTGGTATTTTGTCAAGAACACCAAAAATGCCAAACAGACACAGTGATGCTTCTGGGATATCTAATGATTTTGTAGCTGACTCTAGGGTTGATGGAGATCTAAGTATAGAATTCCCGTATGGTGTTACAACGGATGATGAGATAACATCTTCTGATTTGGAGGAGCCAACTAATGCAAACATAGACACTGGAAACAGCTCATTACATAAGCTCTTCAATACTATGTTTAGAAAAAGACCAAACTCAAAATTGTCAAAATATGGTAACTTAAGTGGGGAAGAAACTACTGGTGAAAGCAATACTCGGCCAGATTCAAAACGGCATTTATTCCAACGGCGGCACAGGAAACAGGAAATGCCTAAGGAAGACGATAACAATAATGATATTATTGATACAGAAGGTAAATTGGATAAATCCAGATTAGAAGCAAATGTTAAAGATCTGCTGGATAATGGGAAGCATAGCAATCAGGCCATATACAATGAAATATTCTCACCTGAAACAAATATATCTTTTGAAATGGACAGCATTGATCATTCACAAAACCAAAAACAGTATACCTCACCGATTACACCAATCGATGATGACAATAAGAGCGTGAGGTTAAATAACGTTGGCCTTGATCTTGAACGTTCAACCTACGAAAATTTACAGGGCACCTTAAATTTATTGAATGAGATAATTACCGATGATAATTTAAAAGATACTATATATCGATCACCTAACCAGACATTAAATGAACTCAGCAATAATCTCCTAATGCTAGCCAGGGTAATAGTCGAACAAAATGATAAGCAAATCAATAATGTTGTTAAATTAACTTCGAGAGTAACAAAAACTAACTCAAACAATGAGCAATCGAAAAGCAGAATAATAAAATTAGAAAATAAAATTCTAAAATTAAAAGCAGTTATTGAGATACTGAATAATGAATTCAGTAGGTTAAATGATGAACATACTATAATTGATAAGAAAATTGTTATATTGGATGACTTTTTAAGGGATTGTGGTATTGTTATACAAGAAGATCAAAATAAAGACAAGATGGATGAGATTTTCGAAGTGCTCAAAGATGTTATTCAAGAAAGATCTACTATTCAGGAGCAAAACAATACACTGCAAGTGTCCAATACAAAATTAACGAAAGATATCAAAAGATTAACTAAAAGCAACGAAACTGAAAAGAATAAAACTCGAGAATTAAAGGATATTGAAGTTGAGAAAAATATAAATGAACTCGAAATGAATAAGGAAGAAATCGAATACCTCCAAGAGCAAAACGACCAGTATAAAGCAATTATTATTTCTTTTCAGGAAAATAATACAGCATTCCAAGAGGCCTATCAATTGGAAAGATTGAAAGTTTTGGATTTAAGAAAAGAAAAGAACCTGTTCAGAATGCAAATCCAATTAGCGGAGAGTTTTAAGGTAGAAACATTAACTTTTATGTCACAGTTAATGTTCTCATTTGCTAATTGTGTTCCAGGTGAGACACTAGACAAATATAACTACTATTTAAAATGCTTGAATACTAGTTCATATTATTTTCAGGATATAGAGGAAGAAAATACAATAATAGAAACAAGATTCAAAACAATCGAAAAGAAAGTTCAAATGTTTTATCAAGAAATTGCTAAATCTGAATTCTTGGATGAAATAATTAAGAAATATCAGACAGCTATAAGGACAACTAATGTTGTACAGACTCAGTACAGGGATTTGCAGAACTTAGTTTCAAAGCAAAGAGAGTGTATTGAGAAAATGGTTCATATATTAGAAAGACACAGACGGAAAAGGAGACGGAATATCAATTGTGTAAAAGAGGATGTTGCAAGCAGTACAAAGATATGAGATTTTTACTCCTACCATCTAATTATTAAGAGCCTATATATCACCAAAGATTAATTATTATAGAACTGAGGTGTGTGATATCTTTTGGCTTTCTAAAGCAAATAATGCAAACCCACTATATATAACATTCCAATATAAAGAGCATACATGTTTACTTCGAATTATTCCGGTTCTCTCCTTCTCTGATTGCTGCAGCTATATTTCTACTATTCTCTAAATGCATTGTTCCAACTAAATATTGCCAAAAAAGCTTAACGCGTCTGATTTTCAATGAGTACGCGAAACGGCGGAGTATATATATCTACATAATGATGAAAAATTCTTATCTGAATGCACTCTAAATCAAAGTGTACATCGATAACAACCAACCTAAGTTCAATATTTTGCATCAATTTAGATAGAGACTGAATATCGTATCTTATAATGTCAGCCACAAGACCTGAATTAAAATTCTCTGATGTTTCAGAAGAACGAGGGTTCTACAAAAGATTCCTCTCATTGCCAGCCAAGCCATCCACAACCATCCGCATAGTAGATCGTGGTGATTATTATACAGTCATTGGATCAGATGCTATATTTGTAGCTGAATCAGTGTATCATACGAACTCGGTTCTTAAGCATTGCAATGTTGACCCTATTACTGCTAAAAACTTTAAGGAGCCCCAACAGTATGTGACTGTTTCAATCCAGGTCGTTGGTAGTTTGCTAAAAATATGTCTTTTAGAGCTTGGGTACAAAGTGGAAATCTACGATAGAACCTGGAAATTATTAAAAAGTGCTTCGCCAGGTAATATCGAGCAGGTGAATGAGCTGTTGAATATACCAATTGATTCATCAATCATTATTGCAAGTTTGAAATTACAGTTGAATTCTAAAGATGGAAATTCCACACTCGGTGTAGCTTTTATTGACACAAGTAACAATAAGATTGGTATGTTGGATATAGTCGATAATGAGGTATACTCTAATCTAGAAAGTTTTTTAATCCAACTGGGTGTTAAGGAATGCTTAGTCCAGGACTTATCCAATAATGAAAACTTTAATGGTGAGCTGAAAAAGATTACAAGTGTTATTGATCGTTGTAATTGTGTAACAACATTGATTAAGAATTCAGAATTTAATGATAAGGATGTTGAATCAGAATTGACCAAACTTTTGGGGGATGAACTAGCTTTATCTTTGCCTAAGAAATACTCAAATTTGGCAATGGGTGCATGCAACGCATTGATCAACTATTTACAACTTTTAACAGAGCAAGAACAAGTTGGTAAATATGAATTAATTCAACATTCGCTCGAGGAATTTATGAAGTTAGATGCTTCTGCAATTAAGGCCTTAAACTTATTTTCTCAGGGTCCGGTTCAGCCGTTTGGCCCTTCACAAGCGTCAAGCATATATTCATCCAACTCCCGTGGTAAGATTACTTCATTGTTTGACTTACTAAATAATTGTAAAACAAACGCAGGTGTGAGATTGTTAAACGAATGGTTAAAGCAGCCGTTGACAGATCTGACTGAAATCACAAAAAGACATGATCTCGTGGAATACCTTATTGAAAAATTAGAGGTAAGGCAAATGCTGCAAATGGATTATCTGCCTTTAGTTCCAGATGTTCGTCGTCTAACCAAAAAAATTTACAAAAAGGGGACGTTAGAGGATGTCTTGAAGATATACCAGTTTTGCAAGAGAGTTCCTGAAATTGCACAACTACTTCAAACCTGTCTTGAAGAAGGCAGCGAGGATGACATGCCAGAACTCAAAGAATTGGTACAAATAACATGGCTTGGACCATTGTCAACGCATCTAGAACCATTGATTAAATTTCAAGAGATGGTGGAAACCACCGTTGATCTAGATGCATATGAAGAAAACAACGAATTCATGATAAGAGTAGAATTTAACGAAGAGCTAGCCGGTATTAGAAATCAATTGGATTCATTAAGAGAACAAATCAACGAAATACATCTTGAGTCGGCTGACGATTTGGGTTTCGATCCCGAAAAGAAGCTAAAGCTAGAAAACCATCATCTCCATGGATGGTGTATGAGATTGACTCGTAATGACGCTAAGGAGTTACGTAAACACAAAAATTATATTGAATTATCGACTGTAAAAGCAGGTATATTCTTTAGCACCAAAAGATTGAAAGAAATTGCGAATGAAACGGCTATTCTTCAGAAAGAATATGACAGACAACAGTCTACCTTGGTCAAAGAAATAGTTGCAATCACGATAACATATACACCGGTACTAGAAAAATTATCGTTGGTGTTGGCGCATCTAGATGTCCTTGCTTCATTTGCACATGTATCATCGTATGCTCCGGTTCCTTATATCAGACCAAAAATGTATGGATATGACTCTGACAGAAAAACCAGATTGATTGGATCACGTCACCCTGTATTGGAAATGCAAGATGATTTGACATTTATCTCTAATGATGTGAATTTGGAAAAGGGTATTGGTGATTTCTTAATAATCACAGGGCCAAATATGGGTGGTAAGTCTACATATATCAGGCAGGTAGGTGTGATTTCATTATTAGCCCAGATTGGTTGCTTTGTTCCATGCGAAGAAGCTGATATTAGTATTGTTGATGCCATACTGTGTAGGGTTGGTGCTGGTGATTCTCAATTGAAAGGTGTATCTACTTTCATGGTGGAAATGCTTGAAACTGCATCGATTCTCAAGAACGCAACAAAGAATTCGTTAATCATCGTAGATGAATTAGGTCGTGGCACAAGTACATATGACGGGTTTGGTTTAGCCTGGTCTATTGCTGAGCATATAGCTGATAAAATCGGATGTTTTGCGCTTTTTGCTACACACTTTCATGAATTAACTTCTCTGGCTGATAAATTAGCAAATGTGAAGAATATGCATGTTGTTGCTCATATTGATCAAAGTGCAAAGAGCCAACACGACAGTGAAGATATTACCTTGTTGTATAAGGTAGAGCCTGGTATTTCCGATCAATCATTTGGTATCCATGTGGCAGAAGTGGTTCAATTTCCACAAAAGATTATTAGGATGGCCAAGAGAAAAGCAACCGAGTTAGACAGTCTGAAAGTAAGTAATGAAGGTTTGAAAAAGGCAAAGCTATCCATGAAAGAGATCAACAATGGTAATGTGCAACTTAAGGTGCTGTTAAAGAATTGGGTTGCAGAAGTAAAGAATCAAGGATTAAATGATCCAGAAAAACTTACAGGTAAAGAATGTCGAGCAAAGGTGCAAGAATTATTGAATTCGATAACAAAGGAAGCGGAAGCTAAAGATAATAAATACTTGGAATATATAAAGGATGTATTATTATGATTGTGTGAGTTACATACTAAACATTACAAATAAGAATTATTTACAAAACTCTGTATTTGTCGTCCTGATTATATAAATCAAAGATGAAGAAATCTCTGTCAAACAGGACATTACCCATTGGTAAATTATTTGTGAAATCAGTACTATTGAAACTAGGCAGCTCAATAATATCGTTGATGTCGATAGGTTCCTCAGGTTTATCGCTCTTGTGAATCGGATAAATTAAATCAGATTTCATTTTTATATTACTATACAAGGAATTATCCTTTTTGCTATCATGGTATGTCGAAGTGATTGGAGCAGATGAGTAGAGGAAGCTCAGTATGTCTGGGGTAATCTTGGTTGACATGTTTAATTCATTAATATCCATTGGAGTTTCGGTCAGATCTGTAGTTCCTTCTGAAATTTTAAATTCATTTTCACCATATGATTTCTGGTAGTTGTAACATGTTTTCAAAGCTGATATAGTCTTTTCTACAGATTTTGATTTCAGATCATGGCAATGTTTTATTAGAATATTCAATAATTCATCATATTGTTCTGTCGAGAAGCCATAAGTTGGAGCCAATGGATCAGTTTCGTTGAAATGTTTTATGATATACTTCAAGAACAACGTATAAAAAACAACTGATACATTTAACTTCATATTATCCATTGGAAATATTTCATTATTCTGACCTACCAAATGAGAATGTGTGTCTATTAATAGTTGAATGGCTTTTGGGATATCTGTTTCAGCTGGATCGTCCATATATTTGATAATATAAAAGGACAGTACGAAAACACCATCCAGCAGATAGTACATTATTTCAGGGTATACGTACGGTTGAAATGATGTTCCTATGAAAACTTCACACATAGAAATACTAGCTAAATTAGTTTGGCATGCAAATTTGCGGAAGATTTTTGGCAATTCATGTTCAGAAGTACTGAATAGGTCTTTATTATCTAGAAGAAATGAGGTAGCAAATAGACTCAGGGTTATTACCGAATAATAATAACGTAAGTGGCAGTTCGCCACACGGAAGCATGCAGCTTCGTACCCTAATGCGGGGTTTTTATTTGTGCTCTTTGAAAATAATAAAGAAAGATATTGTTTATATGTTACTAGCTTCATTGATGTAGGAAGATTATCTCTCCAATCTTCTAATCCCTTTTGTACATCTAATACTTTTTGGATGATATCATCGAAGGAAAAATCAATTGTTGTTCTAACCGAGAAGCAAAGAGTGTTTAATTTGCTTTCCACCCCTACTAATCTAGTAACATAGTAAGATATAAAAAAAGGTAATTCCTCACAGTAATTGCCGACACTAGCCAATGCTTGGTTTAAGGTAATAATTTTTTCCAATTCTTCTGGTGTGTTTGAAAAATACTGTGGCAGCTTGTAATATTTTATTAGGTCAAAATATGTCTCATCTATAGGGATGTCTGTATCGGTTTCTTTGATAATCGGTGGTTTACTTATGACTAAAGCACTCATTTTATCTGCGCAGAAGCATTGCCACCATATTACTCTCTCCTTCATCATTTGATCTGGAGTCAGGGAAAGATAATGGGCATTCACATTTAGACCCAGGTCGATGACAAATCTTATTGCTGTTGAAAGGACGCTTACAGCTAATTCAGCATTGAAATTTACGAAAAGATAGCGATGTAATAGTAATAACGCTTGGATTGTTGTGACATTGGATGGAACAATTGATAGTTTGTGATAGTAGTACAGTGCGTTTAGCAATGTGTTGTTTTCGATATGTTGCAATTCTTCTAATGAAGGGTAGCGACTATCTCTTTTCAGCTTTGCTATATTTGCACTGGAAGAAAGGCATACGTTTAGTAGCAATAACTCTGGATATGCCAATTGTTCAACACCAGACCCATAATAATTTTCATACAGTTCTGCAGTTTCCTTTAGTGTGATAAGGTTAGTAATCGAAGGCAACATATCCACATCAAAACTTTCCAACAAAAGTTTAGCATGTTCCTTTGATGGCATTGAGAAAACATGAATCTCGTCAGCAAATACGGCAGGGGAAGAAAAAGTGACTAGTTTCTTGGTCTGAATAATGTACCACTTTAATGAAATAGTCAGAATATCTCTCACGGGGGATAAGAATATACTGTTTGATTCGTTTGGGGCTATGATAGATTTAGTCCATTCCAATTTCTGTGTTGTCAATAGTTTGGAGGAATATTGTCTTCTTTTAGGTTTCGGAGAATGAGAACTCTTTTTATCGTTGAAATTTACTTTCTTGACCAGATTCCCCATGATCCATTCGAATCGTGCCATTGTGTCGATGACATAGGATATCTTTTTGTCCATTTTAGTCATTTTATCATTTATGTGTTTGGATATGTTAGTATCGGAATTTGGTTTTAAAAGTTCTTTGTTAGTGGAGGGCACGGTAGATGCATTGGATGTTGGGGTCAGCTTGGGATTGATATCATTTCCAATTGTTTTATTTTTCGTCATTTCCTTATTGTTGGGGCTGCTTCGCATATCACTGTTGTATACAATATTATTTGTATTGTTAGGTTTTGTAATTCTGCCTTTTTCAGTGTTAAGAAGAGGTTGTGCGCCCATTGTTGGATATACACCAAATTCCGAAGGTGACGGTCCAAAAGATTGCTGAGCCAGGAAGTTGTCAGTATTAGATTCCGGGGCTGAAATGCTGCTATTACTCCTGTCATTGTTTGTTGAAGAAGGCAGCGCATTGGTGCTTGATTTAATGTTGAGATGTTTCTCATTCAGGTCAGCAGGTGCGTTTGGGGACTTGTTGCGGGGCTTTCTTTTGTGGGCAGTTTCACGGTATTTAAACGTGCAATCCACTTTAAATTTCATACAATTTTTGCATTTATTCGTGTCAGGCTCAATGGCACCACATTTAATCTTTCTCTTTCTGCAATGATCACAGGCCATTGATACTCTTCTCTTTGCTGCCAAATCTGGGTGGATTTGGTTATTGTTTGTCCAAATACCGTCAATTACATTGTTAACTGGTTCGGTATTAATTTTAAAAGATCTGAAATTGTTGCTTTCGCTTGGTATTGGGAGTTGGGGGTTTGATGGAGCAAAATTGTTGCTATCCATTGGAAGAGGTGGGGTAATAATAGTGGGCATCATCTGTCCATTGTTGATGTTTCCCATGGGATTGTCTTGTGTATTCTGTAATGGGGTGTTATCTTGATTCATAGTGAGTATATACGAGTTGTAGCAGCTTGGTGTTCTTTGAAATAGCAATGATTTGTTTGCAATATAGCAGGTGATCCTAAGCGGTGGGATGTCTCTTAGTCAGTCAAATTTCGCAGTGGATGTTTTTAAGATACAACGTTAAGCATGCACAAACTAAGGCAATTCAATGTCTAACGAGAGATGAATGAGAGTATTCTGGAACCAATTGTAACGAACGCTTCTCCAAAACCAAGAGGACCAAAGAATCAACAAGTTTTCATCTGTGTATAAATTCATAACTGAAATTTATCATCCGCAGCCCGCCGTTCCGTCCTCCGCCGCTCCGTCTTCCGCGTTCCGCGTTCCGTCTTCCGTCCGTTGACTCAGTTCGTTGATAGCGACACGAATGCATTGGAATATCAGGTACAAGTACATATATTATATAGGAGATATACCACTATAGTTCATCATGGCGTTGTTCGGTGACGTTGTTGAGTGTATCATCGAGTTTGTTCAGGAATTTTAGATGGAGCTTGATGTCCTTGACGGTCGCTTTGACCTCGCTGTCTTCTGCAGAACCGTTTTGCCTGATTAGATTCTCTAGTCTTGCCTGTTCTGTCTGTATTTTCTCTGGGGCTGCAGAGTATGCGTTGGTTAGGCTATTCAGATTTATTATGCCTTTTTCTTGAAGTTGGTTCAGGTACTCCTTTCCTCTAGTGCACATCTTGTTGGCAGTGTCGCAACTGTAGTTCTGATCGAGGATGTTACGGAATAATTCCTCGAATTTATCATTCGATCTAACAGCATCGATAAACGACTTAAACACTTCGAGTTTTCTATGGCCTTTAAATTCTACTATCCTGTCCTGTGTTACTTTCCAGTTTGGATTCACACGCCCATACAGAATTTTATTGAAGAACGATTTCCAAATAGGCAGCTTCTCGTTCTCAGTTGTGCCGTCGTTGTCAACTAGAGGTTCGTTGTTCGGCTTGATTATCTTTACTTTTGGGTACCCAGGGATACCTGCACACAAGTTTGACCGGAATGCTTCGCAATTCAGTTCCACGAAATTGATTGGCAACTCATCTGCACCATCTTCATCGAACGACACACTCAGTTCTTCAAATACCGGTTTCAACACTTTGCAATGGCTACACCAGGTCGTGAAGTACTTAACCACCGTGTACGAGTCATTCCTGTTCACAAAATCGTAAAACTGGTGCACACTCGAGATGTAGTGCACATTAGATTTCTTGCCAAAGCTCTTGCAACTGACACTGTTCTGGAAAAACACCAGTGTAAAGATAACCTGAAATATCCCAATCAGCTTCATATCACAATGCCTATATTAGTTGCTTGACGTATCTGTGACAATCACATTCCTCTTATCTGACGCCCATGTAGCATCCAAGGCATTCGCTGATCCATTATCTATACAGTTAAAATTTTGTCCCACGAGGCTGAAAATTAAGGCTGTACGAAAAAAAAAAAAGGAAACTGTGCGGAACTTGGGTGCATCTCCAAATTAAAGTGTGATGCGCAACAAAATACTATATATAGATGCATGCTTTCAAACAAGGAGGGCTAAAATGGTTGGCATTTGTGTAGAGTCCAATATAAAATAGACCACCGATTAATAATGAGATATCTATATCTATTATCAATACTATATACTACACTGCACTTCCGCTTGCTACAAGCACACCCAACCCCGGCGGACTTGCCCACAGAGAAAGATGCAGCCTTGCAGGCCCATCATCTGCTAAGTCACAACAATGTTATCCACGTCAATAGTCTCAGCGAAAATAACGAACCTGTTTCCTTTATTGAATACTATATCAGCTCGAACCGAGGATGCCGTGGAAGCAGCTATGAGCACAATGGTAACCCGGTATTGTTATTATCAAAGCTAGGATCCACGTATAAGAACTGGGAGCGTAATGGCGGAGAGCATGTTACTCTAACCTTAGAGAAAAGCGATAAGCTAAGTAAGGCAAGAATGGTCTTATACGGTAAACTTAACGAATTAAAATTAGAGAACGAACCTCTACAAGACTTGAAGAAATGCTTTGCTCATCGCCACAAGGATGCGAAGAAATGGTTTGCAGACAACGACCAATCTGAGATCAAGGATACAGTCTGGTTCGAGTTCGTTGTTACCAAGGTTTATTTTGTAGGTGGATTTGGAGACAGAGCTTATATTGGCGATATTCAAGAATCAGTTTACCATGATGCTTGGAAACACCGCAGAGGTGGGTGTCATGGAAGTGAACACCATAGAGGTGAACATCATAGAGGTGAGCATCATAGAGGTGAGCATCATAGAGGTGAGCATCATAGAGGTGAGCATCATAGAGGTGAACATCACAAGGGTGAACATCACGAAGGTATGCGTCATGGTGGTATGCGTCACGGTGGTATGCATCATGACGAAGAACATCACGAAGGTATGCGTCATGGTGGTATGCACCACGATGAACAACACCACGATGAACAGCACCACGATGAACAACACCACGATGAAAAGCCTCAAGAAACTCAAATTCCTGGGCAGGACTCAAACAATGAACAAGAACGTCCTAAGCAAGTTCTTGAAGAAGTTGAATTGGCGCAAGAAGCAAATGGCTCGTACAGTAGCTACATCCAAACAGTTTTCCACTGGTTTAAACGTGCTATTACATTTTACTGATTTATGGCTTTCTTCAATTTATTATTATTGATTATACCAAATAACTGCTAGTTTTCTTTTTCTTTAATTTTTTTTTTTCACAGGTATAAATATATATATGTTTTTTTTTACTCATAGATTAGTTTGTAAGTATTTTCTAAGAGTCTTTAAAAAGTCTCATAACACAAATCAACAACATCCTTTTATATGGCATATCCTTTCTGTTTTATATAATAAAATAAAAATAGTAGAATTAAAATTATTAAATTGAGAAGCCTACTCTCACAAAAATATCTAGTAAATGAACATAATATAAAAACATTTTAAAAATTCAAAGTTCTTCTGATAGAGGTGAAGCTGGCATATTTCTCCTCCTGTAATGTATTGTAATACCACCTTGAGCTTTCCAGTATAATGATCTTATAGTGCTCAACGTCATGTCATTATCCAGCACTTGATCCTTACACAATAATTCTATCCATTTGTTTGGATCTATCTTTGCCTTCATTTCAGGGGTTCTTGATTCAAACCTATCAACTATAATTAACTTAATTTTCTTCACTTTAATCATTTCAGGAGCAGTCAATTTTGAATTAGTTTCAGATATCTTCGGTAAACCGTCAGTATCCTGTACATCAGTGTATTTAAATTTACCAAAATTCAATACATGATGACTCTTTTCGTTTTTGTTGCTATCATCATTGTTTATCGATGAATCAGAGTCATCGATAGTTTCATTATCAGCGCCATTAGATCCCACTGTCTCTACCCATGGCTTTAAAGTGAAGCATATTCTGGGTATCTTTTCATCCACCACCTTGACATCATTGCATAATTTATCCCCCAGCCAATATGGCAGATTATTGGCCATTTGCTCAAATATTTCATCTTTGTTCGCACTAATAATATCACATTCAGCACCATCATTATAGTTATTGACTGCTTCGTTACCATCATGTAGATGTTGAGAGCCATTGATTTGATCACTATAGTAGTTGGCGTCCTCGTCATCGCCAAACTCAATGTTGTTATCCTTTGTATTTGAGACAACAGGTGTTGCTGAGTTCGATGTGATAGAAGAATTAGAAGAAGAATCTGAAGCAGATGAATTGGATTGAGATTTTCTTGATTGTGTCAAGTTGGTGGAGAAGAGAACGCTGCCCCCACAAGAACTTTCTTTCCAAGAATGAACCAAAAGAAGCGTTCCTGATTTGATTTTAAAGATAGGAGATGATAAATCCCTTTTAATTAATGTATCTGGAATTTTCCTAGTCAATAGCTTTAGTGACGAGGAATTGTTGAAATATTGCTCGATGTAGCTCTCGTGCATCTCGGATATTAAATCCGACATGAACTCTTTTTTGCTGGATGTTAATGGTTGTGGAAGCACATTTCCGTTTGCTACAGAAATTGAATCCAAGCTAGTGACGGAGCCAAGATGAGCTTTAGAATTCTCTGCTGATTTCAACTTAGAGTAAACTGGATTAGCTATTGTGCTTTGATTGCTGAGCGGATTCATCGAATTACTGTCGTTTCGTTGTACAGAAGAATACATCTTATTATCTAGATGGTCATCTTGACTGGTGAGTGCTACTGGAGTCTCGTTGTATACAGTATTATCTGCTGAAGCAGAATTGTATCTTGAAATGCTCTCCGCTGTGATCTCAAGATCACTTTGCTTATTCGAACTATTTCTAAAGGATTTAAATCTTCTGCCCAGCAACGAGCCTGAGCTTTCTCCACGGTTACCCGAGTCCTTTTTCGATGTAGCAATTGGTTGAAAAATATCAGATTGCTGATATGACAGGTTGCTCTCTGAAATTGGTGTTGGAGCAGTCTTTGGAGCATCTACATTATTAATGTATGGATCATTATTGCTATTAATACGTGCTGATGGATCGATTGGGGTTGAGTGTGCAGATGTAAATGGTGTTTCAATTTTATTATTGCTTGATGTGCCCAGTTTTGGAAATGCGGACTTCTTTTTAGGTTTTTCTTTAGCCTTTGCTGCATCCACAGCTGTGTCAGGGTTTTCGGCATGGTCGTTTATAGTTTCAATTTTCCTTGAGGTTAAACTCTTTCTGAAACTCTTATCCTTTTGCACTTCATAATTCATGAAATCATAAAACATA
This sequence comes from Jamesozyma rosinii, assembly GCA_003708425.3. Lineage (NCBI taxonomy): Eukaryota > Fungi > Ascomycota > Saccharomycetes > Saccharomycetales > Saccharomycetaceae > Jamesozyma > Jamesozyma rosinii. The sequence goes on from PPOD03000226.1 coordinate 52,139, forward strand.
GAGTTTACCACAATATTCCCCAGATTGTAACGTCTTTCAGGGTTTACCTCGATATCGTTGAGTGTGTAGTAGTCTTCTAAAGCCGTACCATAGATCTGTGTACTTGAGAACTTTGGTCCGATCTTTACAAACAGAACACCCACCTTTACAGACACTGTACACCAATGTGGTAGAATCTCCTTTGAAGTGTATTTGATAACAATATCGTCAAAGGACCCCTCTGAGGCCTGGAAGGTATCGATTAATTCACAAGATACGATATCCCATTGTTGGATCATTCCTTGTGTGTTTTCTGTAATGACGTGTCGTCTGTTTGTCAATAGAGAGCTTCTAGTTAGTGCAACACCACCTGTCTCTACAGATACTGTATTGGTTAGTATGTTGAGAGTATTCAGGTTAGAATCGGAGCAATAAGAAAAGTACACATTTGAGGTGTTTAATAGTTTCAGATCCAATATGCCATAGTGTTTAGAGTCGTCTTCATTCTTGAAGTAAAACTTTGAGTCGAATAATAGATCGAAATTAATTGTTTTCAAATCAGATATATCGATTTTGTTAATGCAACCCATTGAATCACCAATAAGCAAGTTTTCCATATAGTCACCCTCGATACACCAAATGGAACAGTTCCAAGACCAAGAATTCAATCTCTTTATATCATCTGAGTTAGTAATGTCCCAGACACTAACTATCCCGTTTGAACAAGCAGATATCAACTTAGTATTGTTGTCTATCAATCTTATCACTTTAATGTTTGTTTCATGTGCATTCTTTATTCTTAGTATCTCTTTTTTGCCTGTACATGAATAGAATATCAAGTCTCCGTTACAGTCACCAGCGATTAGATCAAAGCTTTCTGACTCGTACTTGGCTTTGTTTAAAGATACCATGGTGTATATGGACGCGGCATCGTTATAGAAAGTATGGACTAATTCAAATGTAGGCTCTATATCATTGGTGGAGCTCGAAATATTATCCTCGTAAGATATTTTCCATACTTTGACGTTTGCGTCCAGCCCGGCTGTTATAAATAAATCCAAGTGTGGTAGGTATGAAATGCATTTGATATAATCGTCATGGTCTCCAATAATTTTCATCTTAAATGCCCATGAGTAGTTTGGTAGCTTACTGAACTGGATAAACACTATTGAGAAGTCATGGGACACTGTTATGTACGCATGTTTACCTATTTCGATAACATCACTAACCCAATCTGAATGGACCTGGAACCTACGATTATTATTTGCAGGGGTATTTGCAGCAGCGGTGGTGGAATTAGCAGAGGCTGGTGGTATTGAATATGGGTGCAGAATAACTGAACCGTCCCTTGCCGTAGTCAAGTAGTAATCATTTGTAAGTTTTGGATGAAGTATCTTTGTAATCGGTAAGATATGGCAGTTCTTTTTGGATTGTGATTGGGGTGACACCAGACCGTAACTAATAGTTAGCTTGTTCATTGTGGTTTTTGCGATTATTTGTATCTTCCTTGCTAAGGTGGAGTAAGGGGAGGTGTGAAGGTTAGCGAGGAAAACAGGGATTTCTAACGAAGGAAGTGCAGTATATACTTGGTGAATGTGGGAATGGATGCTAGTATAACTGTAAAGTAAGCAAAAAAACAGCAATTGCGATGTTTACTGATATATGTAACCTTTCGAAGCAAAACTAGGTGTCGTTCCTTCTTTTGGAGGGTGGGTATTAGAACAGTTGATATTTTTCAGACGTCCTTTTTTTTCCTTTTTCTTGATTTTGTTGGGATGGCAAGGAACAGGGCTCAGAAACCGTCGTTCAGAATATTGAGTAATCAGCGAAACGCAGAATGTGAAAACGAGCAGGACCGAGGAAACGTGTATTTAATTGGACATGGTGGAGAGGTGTAGTGAGCCTATCTATATTCTGCTGTGAATACTCGAACCGTTTATCTTAACCTTATGGAGGCTAGCAATGAAGATGAGCAGAAGCTCATGCCTCAATTGAAGGGGAAACTATGGTACCACACCGAGCAGATAATCAATGAGATAGAAGCTGATGATTCGGCTGACCGACCTCTACAAATGCGTACACACTCCAAGAAGTTTACAAATGCTATGGTAGAAGTCGTCATGGTTAGGCTGGGTGAGATAGCTAATGATTTAGAGTCGTTCGCTAAGCACGACACGGGCCGTGCAGGGCGTACTATAACCATGCAAGATTTCAAACTGTTTCTAAGGAACTCGCCATTTCTGCAAGAACAGCTGATCGATAAGTGTGATGCTTCTGGAACTGATAATAACGGTGCCTAGTAAATTCTATGATGGTATACTTACGTGTATTACTTATCAATGAAAGATGCTTTGGTGCACTTTATGATAGGGTATGTGTGTATCTACTAGGTACAGGGTAGCCTGGTAAAACGGAAGAACTGGGCAGTTTAGGAGCGTGCATTTCGTTATGAAAATAGCATTGTTGATATGACCTTGAGATAGGTATATATTGTACATAAGTTCGTGTATCTTTAACGTTTGTATCCCGGCTGTTAAGTTTCTTCAGAAGAGCCAGCGGCGATATTTCAAGACAGCTGAACTGCCTTCGGTATGGAAATAAAGGGAACAGTAATAATGAAAACGATAGCATATCCTGGTTTTGAACTTACTATACTTGATTTCAAACTCATATGAAGGTGTTGCATGCTATCTGATCTTTTCGTGAAATACAGGTCTTTCATATGTTGCAGATATGGTATCTGTCAAAGAATATAATAAGCTTATTAGAATACATTGTTCATGTAAACAATGAAGCTTAAAGGGTTCTCTAATTGAAATGGCTAGTTGGATATTTGCTTAGCTGCTAGGGTGATATGTAGATAGGGAGTGCAGTTCGAATGCATAGATTTATGTTAGTATTCGACTTTTTTTGTTCTAGTTCCCTCTTCCTTTCTGGACATTGTACTGTTTGTGAGTCGCGATTCTACAATAGTACATCCCAAATTATTTAATCAGAGTATCAAAATTAAAGTTCATTAAGCCAGAATCTCATACAGAGTTTTAAAGTAACGAAATGGATAGGTGTGAGTGCACTTCATTAGATGATGGTTTGGTTAGTTCGCTTTCTATCAATAAGCCGATTGTGATTGAGTATATACGATTTACAACGAGTATTATTTCATTATCAAAATGATCATGATACATGTTGTATCTCCTCCTTCTCCGAAAACATCGAGACTTATTCATTTGGCCAGCTGAATTGTTAATCTCACAAGAATAGACTACAAAGTACTCTGTTTCGAAAGATTTATACACTATAACACTCTGATAGACTAACCATCCGCATTTCGAAAGACACAAACGTTGATAATCCCAAAATACCGAGGTCCGGTTTCCATCTTCTATTTAGAAAGACTCGGAACAACAATGATTAATCAGCAATCAAAACACACTCTTAATTCCGGTAACAATGCATCCGAGACTCTGTATTGTCCTACCCCCGAATACCACCAGGACCCTTCTACATCATGATTCACATTAGGGATAGTCCAATGGCCCATTGGCATCAAGGCTTAGACATTTGCATATCCTGTACGCCTCATCCTTGCTCATCCTTGCTCATCCTTGCCCATTCATGCCTATCCTTGCTCCCGAAGAGAACACCCCACGCTGCTTATCACCGAAGCCCTCTGTGGTTTTCAGTGACACTTTCCGCTTTGGGCGATGCGCTGAAGTGTCCGGCGACTGTCCGGTGTGTGCCCCGTGTGCACAGCCGCACCATTGATGGCAGACCCACGCCACAAAGTGACGTACTCTGTTACAAAGGGGGATCCGTTCCAGGGTGATACAGACGCCACAGGGATGCCAATTGTTTGGTATATAAGTGGGAGGCGGTTGGAATGTACGGTGATACACACACAGTCTGCTCTAAGATCACCAACGCACTCATACACACACAAACACACACAAACACACACATTATTACTAATTGGATATGGCGGCTGATACAAGCTCTTCAACTTCTGCTTTTGTATCAACACTGATATTTAATGGTATCATTGCTATTATATTTCTAACCTCGTTCCTGATTTTAAGACAGAGACAAAGGCGGGTCTATGAACCGAGAACACTAGACGACATCAAGACTATTTCACAGGAACAAAAGATTGATTCTGCGCCCCCAGGGTTTTTCAAATGGTTGCCCTATATCATCAGAAAGCAGCATTCTTTCCTCATTCAGCATACTGGTGTTGACGGTTACTTTTTTTTACGGTACCTCGGTCTCTTCGCTACGTTCTCATTCATTTGTATGCTCATCCTGTTTCCAATTCTGCTTCCAGTCAACGCAACAAATGGTAATGGTTTAAAGGGTTTTGAAATATTGTCATTTGCAAATGTCAAGAACAAAAACAGGTTCTATGCACACGTATTTTTGTCATGGATAATATTTGGACTGCTAATATACGTCATCTACAAAGAGTTGTACTACTACGTCACTTTTAAGCATGCAACACTGACAACTCCATTGTATGACGGTTTACTTTCCTCTAGGACAGTCATAATAACAGAGATCAAGGACAAAGAGTTGCTCAACGAGGGCGAGTTTGAAAAGATTTTCCCTTGTGCAAGTAAAATTAACTTTGCACATGATCTCAAGGAACTGACAGAGATGGCTGAAGACAGAGCCAAGAACTTTGCCCACCTAGAATCAGCCTTGAATAAGGTCATCAACAAATCAGTTTCTCTGCATTTAAAGAATAAAGCAAACCCATCCGGTCCAGAAAATGATCTAGAAACATATATTCCATATAAAAAGAGACCTAAATATCGTCTGGGGAAATGGTATATCCCTCCAATGGAACCAATTTTCCATAGGAAAAAAGTGTATACCATTCCAGACACGTCCAAGAAACTAGCCGATTTAAATGAAAAGATGCATCCGCTACAGGAATCTTGGTATGGGAACGACAGATTAAATACAGTCTTTTTGCAATTTGAAACTCAATCGGATGCCCAATTGTGTTACCAATCAGCAGCAGCATTGATAGGCCCAAAGAACTTTGGCAAGAAATTTATTGGCTCATCCTCGACTGATATTAATTGGGAAAATATAAACCTGACCTCTAAACAAAGGCGTACTAAAACAATACTGGGAAACACTTTTTTGACGTTGCTGCTAATATTCTGGTCAATACCAGTGGCAGTGGTCGGTTGTATCTCGAATATTAACTTTTTAACCACAAAGATTCATTTCTTGAGTTTCATCAATAATTTGCCAAACGTTTTAATGGGGCTGATAACAGGTATCTTACCAACAGTTGCATTGGCAGTTCTAATGTCCCTTGTACCACCTATAATTACCAAAGTTGCAAAGCTTTCAGGTAAAATAACGTATGAGGAAACATCAATCTACGTTCAAAAATGGTACTATGCTTTTCAAGTGATCGATGTTTTCCTAGTAGTGACTCTAGCCTCATCCGCATCGGCAACAGTACAGGCAATCATAGATGATCCTTCCAAGGCAATGACACTATTAGCAGCAAACCTACCAAAGGCTTCCAATTTCTACATTGTATATTTCTTACTACTTGGCTTGTCAATGCCTACGGGAGCACTTTTACAAGTAGTCACTCTGGTATTATCAAAGGTTATGGCACGTTTCCAAAACACCCCACGCTCAAAATGGAATAAATATAATGTACTGGCTCAGCCAAACTACGGTGCTTTATACCCTACAATCCAAATTCTAACTGTCATACAATTTGCATATATTATCATAGCACCAATTATTTTGGTATTCTCAACATTTGCAATGGTGACCATATATATTGCAATGCTTTACAACCATTTATATGTCAATATCCAGCCAGAGCATGACACGAAGGGCAAACACTATGCAATGGCAATATTCCAATTGTTTGTTGCATTGTACATTTCAGAGATATGTTTGGTTGGTCTATTTATTATGGCAAAAGCTTGGGGCCCGCTTGTACTAGAATGTGTTATGCTAGCAGTCACCGTCCTTGCAAATCTATATTTCAAGAAAAGGTTCTTGGGTCTATTAGATCCAGTGCCACTGAGCGCAATCTATTTTGCAAGAGGTAACCCAAAGGTGCACTATCCATATAAAGACCAAGGTTTGAATGAAATGAAAGAGTTGATAGGAAAGATTAAGAAAGAACACGAAACGGACGCAACAAACGGTGTTATTAGGGGTGTCACATTAAGAGAACTAGAGCGTGCAGACCTGATCCCTACATCATCATCGTCAACCTTTTCTTTGGCTCAACAACTGCCTAAGCAACAACAGCAAAAGCAGCAGCAACAAGAAGAAGAACAGCAGCAACAAAAAGAAGATCTAGGACAAGGAATCCCATTAAATGAAAGAAAATCGAGTAATTTTACTGGTGTTACTACACTTGGAACAGCATCTACTAATTATGCAAACACGTTTGTTAATGAGGAAGATGAATTCCATAAATTACATTATTCTGATATCGATGCCAAAAAACTGACAGCGCAACAATCTGTAGCTTCAAATGTTGACAGCGATATTGGTCCACAACAATCAGTAACACATGCTGACGTTGGAGATATACACAATGACAAGTCCGCAATGAATGACTCCCCAGTAGCCTTCCCCAAAAACATATCGGAAATTGGCCATAGAGGCTTGTTAAACTATTTCGTTACATTCTTTAAGCCATGGGAAAGCTATCCTTTTGCAAGAGTAAGGAGTAGATTGCCACATGCTTTTAATTCGACAATTGAATATGAAGACAGTTATTTGGAAAACGCCTTTATTAACCCATGTGTAAGAGAGAAGGACCCGATCGTGTGGATAGCAAAGGACCCAATGGGTGTTTCAACACAGCAAATACATGATGAGTCGGTATTGGGAGTCGTGGTCAGTGATGAATTTGCAGAGTACGATAAGAAAGGCAAGCCGATCTTTACAGGTGACCCTCCTGATTTTGAGTTCCCTGCTAAGAAATAAGGGAATGTTCTGGGGCCGTATTACATAATTTGTCTTTCGTTTAAGTCATAGAATTACCACAGTAACTATTAATATAATAATAAAAATAATTTTAATACATAATATGCAAAACACTAAATATTGTCAGTATGTGAACCTCTTCCGGTCATGGGTTCTCTGTATCCGGAATTAGCTCGCCCTGCAAGCCCATCGATTTTTCAGCATCGCCAAAAGTCCCTTTGCAGTGTAGAATAGATAACGAAAAAATATCCTACACCCCTTTTTTCTATCGATAGTTGAGTATCACATAGCAAAAGACACAAGGTATATATGCCTAGAGGATAATAACTGATTGTCTATTTGAGTTAATACAAAAGTGTATTGATATATCACAGGAGACTAAGTTCAAATTGTAGGTATTCCATACAGCAAAGAAACAAAATGAGATCTGACATCAGATGGTTGAGGAAATATAAAATTGGAACCGAAAATACACGCATAGACAGATATATAGTTGTTCACTACAAGAAGTATTCTTGCACGCTTTTTTTACACGCACACTGTGCTGTCACCAGAGAAACTATAGAGCATGGTATTCATTTTAAACGTATACCACTATCTAATGCACAACTATTATCTGAATGTCGTATTTATGGATATTTTGGGAATGAAGATGGATGGTGTGAATTAATGGGTAATGATGATTACTATGAGTTCACAGGACTCGATATTAATCTCAGAGTAAAGCTTGTCAACAAAGAGTCCAAGTCAACAGAACCGGTTCTGTTAACGAAACCGACGTTTCCAACAGAGCCGACGTTTCCAACAGAACCGGTTCTGTTGGAAAAGTTAGTTTTGTTAACAGATCAGGTAAATAAGTTGGAGTCTTTGATCAAGAATAATAATTCGGATGCAAGCAATGTTATTGAAATAAGTGAGAGTATTCAACCGCCAGTTAAAGAAACATTCATAGATATAAACCCTGGCAATAAGAAAGTATATGATTTCTTTTCAAATATAAAGTCGGAAATGGTGCTAGAAGAATTGATGACGAAATGCCAGAAATACGATAAGTTGCTCGCAAATTGTGACAACGATGAAAAGGCGCTTGAATCACGTGTAGGTATGGGGAAACCTAAATTAGATAATCTTCGAGATAATGAAGCAGTTGAAACTCCAAAAATAGATGACCCCATGACATTGGTTGTCTATGAGAGAGATCTAAATTTTTGTTTTAGATTGATTAATAATACCAAAACATACTACAGAAATGATCTTCAAATACAGACAAATACAAAGACAATGCCATATACGATTGAAGTTCCCCATGGTATAGGGCCACATTGTTTCAGGGTATTTACAAGATTTAAGAACGATTTTGGACCAGAGTGGAAATTTTCTAATTTCTTGTACGTCCAGATCAAGGACAAGGATGGGGCACTGCTCTATGAGGGAGTCAAGGAACGTGTAGACTCCACTGAGAGTGTGTTCAAGTTGAAAGAAGTTTCTCCTACTGTTTTAAACGTTGAGAATTTGCAGAAATTACAAGGAAAGAAGGAAAGTGATCATAACGATTCTAACGACGATGTTATCTCGACATCTTTAGACATTGACAACACGCCTAGGGGCAGTGTGGTTGGCGAGAATGATCTTGCAAGTGATCATACGTTTGAGGAGTATGACTTTTTGAGTGACACTGCAAGCGACATGTACTAAACCCAATGTACAGTTATATATTTATTGTAGTGTTGTTATACTTATATTGTTCTCATTTTATGCAGTAATAATCGTTTCGTAATCAGGCTAGTAACAGATCGGAATTTTCCTAAAATAGAAGTCCCGATGCTGTACCCCCCGGACACTGAAGAAATGATCCATCGAGGTAATAAAGGGGATTTTCAGATCGTCCAGGAACAAAAGAATATACATGTACGTGTTCTCAGTATCAGTAGTTCATATTTGTCGTTGTTAGCAGTTAGTTAATAGCAAATACATGAACCATGAGTAGTTATTACAGCAGAACACTGATTATTTTCGAAAACGATGAGCAGGACGACTCATTATATAGTGAATCACACTCCGACTTGGCCAATATTTTCCTTTATTCTAATGCACAAAAGTCTATAAATGAAGTTACAAGGGAACTGCATAATTTGACTGACCAAGTGATAGAGTTTAAAGAGTACCCGACGTCTGTTGCAAATGTGGAGACAAGTTTACCAAGTGTAATGATTAATCTGATGGACAGCCGAGAAAGAGCCAAACGATTATACCGTGAAGTACTGGGTATTAAGTTTCATGACGAGATGGTCTGGGATCAGCTTGAGGATATTTTCTCTGAATTGGGCACTGAATTATACAGAACAGACGAAATATTAGCTCACCGTCACACAAGAGGTCCGTATTACTGAGGGTATTTGTGTATGTATCGTAGTAGCAAGCATACAGCATGGTGAATAATGATATATATATATTTATATATTTATTCAAAAATAGATATGTGCATGCATAAATATTGAAACACAAAGTGATATGATATCCTGGAACTCTTCCAATCAGATATACTCTCGACTACTGATCCATCATCAGTGATATGGACTTTCTGTTATAACTGTTAGGAAGATCAGAATATTACCCTGCTTTATATATTTGTATGCTGTATTTTGTTGATTATGTCGTCAATAGTGATCAAAAATGGGAATGATGATTTTTAATCAGAAGCTTCTATTTGTTTCTTTTTTATGGGATTTTTTCTCTTTCCTTGCAAGAAAGTGTTATATATATGGATCCCAAATAACACATCAAGATTGATATTACTTACAATTGCAAGACACCAACTAGCACAGTTTTATTAATAGTGCGGTACAGTAAGATTGATAGAAACGACCAAAGCAGTATTCCTTTCTTCCTATTTAATCATGTCCCAGGAACAATATTCAGAAAGTTTGAAGATCATTGTCGCTGAAAAACTGAAAGGTTTGGAAAACTTCAACGAAGATGTCAACTACGTAGCAGAGTACATTGTGCTACTTATCGTTAATGGTGGTACCATTGAATCTATTGTGCAAGAGTTATCCACATTGTTCGATACTATTCCAGTAGATTCATTAACAAATGTAGTTCAGACTGCATTCTTTGCTTTAGAAGCCTTACAACAAGGTGAAAGTGCAGAAAATATTGTTAGTAAGATCCAAGATATGAACAATGCCGGTAAACAAGTTTCAGAGCCTGTTGTTCAAGCTATGCCACAAGAACATCAACAACCTCAACAGCAGCAGCAACAGCAGCAACAGCAGCAACAGCCTGTTCCAGAAGTTCAACAACAACAACAACCTCAACAGCCTTTGCAACTCCCAACAGGACCACAACAAACTGGTCTGGTCTCAGCATTTGCTGGTGTTGTCCCATTGGACTTGAATTCTCAATCAAATGACGTTTCGATGTCGGAAGAGAAAATCGTCCCGGTCTCAGACTATCAACCACGTTTCTCCCAACGTGGTGGCGGTGTAGGTAAAAACCGTAGAGGTGGTCGTGGTGGCTCTGTTCGTGGCGGCCGTGGCGGAAGTCATAATAACAGCAGTCATGCAAGCAATAACAGTCATAACAGCAGTAGATTTAATCCACTAGCAAAAGCCCTTGGTATGAACGACTCAGGAAATGTAAACTTTGTTCGCACAAAGAAAGAGGGTCGTTGTAAAGTTTTTCCACACTGTCCATTAGGTAAGTCATGTCCACATGCTCATCCAACCAAGGTCTGTAATGAATATCCAAACTGTCCAAAGCCAGCCGGTACTTGTGAATTCTTGCACCCAAATGAAGATGAAGAATTGATGAAGGACATTGAAAGAACACGTGAGGAGTTCCAAAAGAGAAAGGCCGCACTGCTAGCAGCGAGAGCTAAACCTGTCCAAACAGGCATTGTTCTGTGTAAATTCGGTAACATATGTTCTAACCCACTTTGTCCATTTGGCCATCCAACTCCAGCTAATGAAGACGCTAAGGTCATAGATTTAATGTGGTGTGCCAATAACCTAAAGTGTGAAGATGCTGAATGTAAAAAGGCACATTCATCTTTGTCCAAGATTAAAAATGTCCAGCCAATGGGACGTCCAAGCATGGGTGCTCAAACTATGGGTGCACCAATGGGATCTCGTCCACCTGTTGAAAAATCATTAGAACAGTGTAAATTCGGTATTCACTGTACCAACAAACGTTGTAAATATAGACATGCCCGTTCCCATGTTATGTGTCGTGAAGGTGCAAACTGTACAAGAATGGACTGTCTCTTTGGACATCCAATAAATGAAGATTGTAGATTTGGTATTGAGTGTAAGAACCCATCATGTCTATTCAGACACCCAGAAGGTAGAGTCTTACCAGCCAAGAAGGCATTACCTCAACAGCAACAACAACAAATTCCAGACAACAACAGTAATTTACAAAGTGTATGGGGTAACGTTCCACAACAACAGCCAGGTGCTACTAACGAAAGAATCTTTGCGCTTCCTGAGAATTCAAACTCCATTGAAAGGGCACCAGCTCAGGAGACTTTTGGGCAACCAAGCAACTCTACTTCATTTGCTGCACAACCTGATAATGACGCAGAAATGAATTGATTTGTATTAGTGCAGCACTGCGCGTTGTTTTATTATTAATTTAGATTTTGTCTAATTTAATTTTTTATTTGTGATATATTCAAACAAAATAAAATAAAAAAAATAAAAGTTAAATAAATAAAATAAAATAAACTATTTCATCAATTAGAAAAATATTTTCGAAATCATTTGCATAAATGATTGTTATTATCTTGAGATGTGTATATAAATTGTAATGTAAATAAGCTTGGTTCAACTTGTCCTGTTTTTTACTTGAGAGTATCACGTAGACTATGCATCTTATTTAAAGGTCTTGTAATTGTCATGTTCATAACCTTACTTGTATTATTGGATTAGCCCAAATCTGCGATAGAATACAGGGTGTGTAGTAAATTAGACGATAGATCGGAAGAGCGGTT
>PPOD03000226.1:64108-143429 GCA_003708425.3 Jamesozyma rosinii
GTAATTGTCATGTTCATAACCTTACTTGTATTATTGGATTAGCCCAAATCTGCGATAGAATACAGGGTGTGTAGTAAATTCTCACATCTAAAGACGTTAATCTAAGACCAAAACTCAGTGTATTATTGAGTGCACTCTGTAATCACTACTTGATAAAAACTGAAAATTGAAAAATGCATGCAAAATGCAAAACCTTAAAAAGAGTTTACTAAATATGAAAGAAATATATATATGGGTAATAAAACGTATATAATATTAATTACAATTAGAATCTCTTCTTTTGACCAACAGCTTCGTCAGCGTAGACGTCCATTGGAGATAATGGTAATGGTTGAGATTCCCATAAGTTTGGAGTCAAGAAACCGTAAGTGTTACCAATAGCAACGAAAGCAGCCTTTAGGGTGTTTTCTAGAGTTCTGGTCTTACCGTTAGATTGGGTGTAGACATCTTCAACACCAGCTAATTGCATTAGCTTCTTAACAGCTGGGGAAGCGACGATACCAGAACCTCTTGGAGCTGGGATTAATCTGACAGTAACGGAACCACACTTACCAGTAGACTTGTTGGCAAGAGAATGTGGTTGACCTAAGTTAGTACCCCAGTAACCTCTTCTGATTGGAATAACAGAAAGCTTGGCAATGATGATACCGGCTCTGATGGCACCAGCAACTTCCTTGGAGGTCTTAATACCTAAACCAACGTGACCGTTAGAGTCACCAACGACAACAACAGCCTTAAATCTGGTTCTTTGACCGGCTCTGGTTTGCTTTTGAACTGGCTTGATGTTCATAACTTCATCTTGTAAGTTTGGTAGCAAAGTGTCAATGATTTGGAATTCCTTGACTGGTAAAGAGTGTAGGAAGATTTCTTCAATGGTGGTAATCTTACCGGCCTTGACTAATCTACCTAGCTTGGTGACTGGAACCCATCCCTTTTCTTCGGTGTTTCTACCACCTCTTCTACCTTGACGGCCCTTGTTTCTACCACCGAAACCACCTCTTCTTTGTTGTTGTTGACCTTCTGGTGCAGCAGCTGGAGCAGACATATTGTTACTTGATTGATTTCTTGATTTAAATCGGAATGGAACACGGAAAGTTGATGTAGGTAACTTTCAATCGACTTGTAATTAAGAATACTGGTTTTCTTTAAGTTTAAGACAAGAGTAAAACTTCGAAACTAAGATGAGATGCAACTACAAGGCAGGATACAGTGCTGGATAATAAAATATGGTTAAATAAGTTGGGATTCTACAGGGTTGAGAGCCAGTCTAACTCAGAGAACGCCGTGCAGATACACTTTTCCATAGCAGTGAACAAATTTGTCTGATGATGAAATTATTTGCGTTTGAATCTTTGTGTGAGTAATTTTTCGCATTTTTAAAAAAAAGTGTTTTCTAAATAAATGTTTGCTTTAATAGTGTGGTGTGTAGATTTAAGTATTTCAAAATAATGCATCCGTAAACCACATTCAGTTTCCACAAAAACAGTCACAGATAATACATCTCCGAGTTGATGCAAAGAGTAGATATGAAGAGTATCAACAAATGTATATATACATACAGAAGTCTTCACTTCTAGGAGGAAGATTGAAGATAACAAGATAGCATGTGCATAATATGATAGATCCATTTAGACCTACTGACTTGCAATATACATGTAGGTAAGTCAGCCACACGCAGTATTGGTATATAAATATGTCAGAGTCTTTCATATCTTTTTAGCTGGTACATTCATGAAGTGTCTCGATTAGATTCTTATTTAATCACCGGAATAATACACTCTGATATATTATATGCAAACACTTGCTGTTTTGTCGATTCTTTGTTCTGAACTGCATCGCCGTATTGTTGCAGCATGGTGCTTACAAAAATTTAGACAACCAAAAAATAGCCATCAAGTGATTAGAAACGAAGAGTCAAAAGAACAACATCGATAATAACTTTAAGAAAGTTCGAATTAAGCAGCTAAGAAAATTCAACAAGATACCCATGAACTTAAATTTAAATGAGCAATATATAGACAGGAATAGTATACGAAGTCGAACAAGTACTAGAACTACAAACACACTGAATGGTATAGATATCAGAAAAAGGGCGGCACCGACACTGTCCTTGAATCTGGACAATACAATTGTCGAACCAGATGTAAATATGAGCAATACCAATCTATCACGAGATAGCTCAATGATGTACCTGCCTCAGCTGACATCTATGCGTTCAATCTCCACATTGAATAAACAGCGTACCCACCCCCATTGTATTAGTAATAATATCGATCAGGTGAGCCTTGTGAGCAAGTTTGATTCGTTAGCAGAAGATGATATAACAGCTGATGATAGGATCACCACAAATTACAATGACGAATTAAGACAACAGGATCTGGTGGATAGATTGGCACAAAGCATTTACTCACCTAGCACATCTGTCTTTGGATATCCCTATACAGTACGGCCGATTGTAAGTAATGAAATACCTAACATATTCAAGTTTGATCCCGATTGCAAAGATTCAGATAAACCAGATAAGAACTTCTTTATTTTAACAAGTGCAGGGAAGCCGGTGTTCTCGATGTACGGTAATGACGATGAGATAACCTCATACATGGGTATAATCAATACTATTATAAATTATTTTCAAGTCCATGAAGACACAGATCTTAAAACCATTAATCTTCCAAAGTCAAAACAAAAGTTCACATTCGTTAATAAGTCACCTCTCCTTCTCATGGCATATTCGCGAAGAGGTGAAACATCGAACGAATTGCATGCCCAATTGGATTTTCTTTACTCATATATTCTTTCTTCTATCAACGAAAGACAGTTGCAGAGATTATTCTTCAAAAGATCCAACTTTGACCTTCGAAATTACCTCGAGCACACAGATTTTGAAAACTTGAATTACTTGTCCAAACTACTGTCTGATAAACTGTATCCTGATTTCAGCCTCAACTGCCTTCAGAGTTTTATTATGCGTAGGTCGGTACGTTCCAAGATTCACAACATTATTCGGTCAGAGCTTCTCCAGGAGAGCAAGTTTATTCCTCGTGGGACACTGTTGTACGGTCTGATTATGTCTAGCAACATACAGGCAGGGATGAATAAGCTTTGTGCGGTTATCAGGCCTAGAGGCCACACACTGCATACTACAGATTTACAATTACTATTTAGTTTGGTATTGAATCAGGTGAACCTCAAGCAAAATTCCAAGCAAGAACTTTGGATCCCTATATGTTTTCCGAAATTTAATTCTAATGGGTTTCTTTACAGTTACATTAAAGTATTATCTAGTGAAGAAAATAACACATCTGTCAGTAGCAATGGGCCTGCAATACTAGTATTGATCAGTGCGCAAAAGGATGCGTTTTTCAAGTTGAAGTTGTTTGGAGACAAGTTGTGGGAGAAATTGCAGCAGGAGAAATTGGGCAAGTATTTGCTAAACGATTATATGAAATTCAAAGTAAGTGACATTTCTGTGCCTTTGGTTCATCATTTCTTATACAAGGCAAAGAAATACGTGCAGTATGTTATGCCAGAGCTAGACTGTCAAATGGGAGAAAGAACTGGAGTTAGTAGAGGCGATGACAACGATGGAGGAAACACCGATAATGAGAGCATAGGGACCAAGTTTAAATTAGATAAATTGGAAAAATATGAGAAAAAGTTGAACACGTATTATAGGCAATTGCACAATTCTGTTGTGAACGATGATGGGGTGTTGTTAAACAATACTATCCTGAACTTTCTTCACTGGGAAGAGGACAATGATGGTGGCATGGGTAGTGAGGATGATAGTGGATTTGAATTTCAGCCTGAGAAAACCAATATCAGTGGGCTGGTCTGGATAACTCCGCAATTTGAATTGTATGTGATATGTAATAATGGTGTTGATGATAAGGATACTATTCTGAAGAGTGCAAAGATGATAATAGCCTGGTGTCGGAAAAATGAGTCTAGGTTGTTCATTCATAACGGAGCTGTGTTTTAGGACTGTTTTTATAGAATGTACCTTTTTTTAACGTCTTGTTTATGTTTATTTGGAAATAATTATTATTGAGTGTTTTTGAGATATCAAATATTTTTCCAAAATCTTCAAAAAAACATTAATATATGTACAGAAAAATATGAACAATATAAAGTAATTAATTATTACGTAAAAGTTGGACTTCATGTTGAAATGCTATGCCAAGTTGAAATAAAAGGGAACATCACTTATTAATAGATGTTGAATGCTAATATGATGATGAAATAAATGGGGATGAGAGGGTGTATGCGGCTTCACAATCTCGTCAGTAATTCGAAGATACTGTCTTCGTTTGAAATGAAATCATTGTCGACAATGTTGACTAGAACGTAGTCATCAATCAAACTCTGCAATAGGTTAGCGCTTGCCAGAGAGTTATTTTGTCTTAGGTTTAGTTTCCATTCTTCTAGGATTCTGTAAAATTCCTCTTTCCAAGCCAAGAAAGAGACCTTTTCGACTATTGTTGGTTGCAGGACTTCTCTACCTGGGAATATACCCCAGGTAACTGCATTTGCCTTGTTTCCGTCAGGTTGGTTGGTCGAGAGGTTCCCCACGGAGTCTATGGCGAAATAAGTCATGACTTCATGTGTTGCCAAAGCATTCTTGAGACCTTGTAGTTTTGATTTCGGTAGTAGGAATTCAAGGTATTGTTTTTGGTAAACGTAGCCGTCCTTGGGACCCCAACCATGGACCTTATCATTGGACCTGACGCCGTTGATTCCCGGTTGCGAGTTGATGGTGATGATGAGGTTTCTGTTCAGTTCTATCAGGTTATGCAGGATAGAATCGATTTCTTCGTCCAGTGGGGTGTCGCACCATGGGAGTGCTCTTATCTTTCCCTGCAGGTAGTCAATTACCAATTGTGAGATATCGGTTAGAGTAGTTGGAGTGGACCATAGCTCTATGGATCTCTTTTGTGATTGTCTGATCAATGAGGAACCACATAAATCTAGATCACCGAAAGCTGGAGAGGACGAGTCACCGAATCTACCATTTGGAAACTCGTCAATAGTCCATTGTGAAGTTCTTGCGACGTAGGAATATGGTCTTCTCTGCCAGAAGATGGGTCTTACCTCTTCGTTTCTGCGCTTTGGGTTCAATGATTTTCTCCAAGGCAAAACCGATACGGTTTCGTTAACCATTTCCTTGTCACCCGGTAGGAGGTTCAGTTTCTCCAGGATCATTATGGGTGCTTTCTCCAAGTTCATTGTGTAGATATGCAAGTGGTTGATATATCCGCTTTCCAGGAGTGCTTTGCACATCTGGACTACCAAGATTGTGCCGAACTCTCTTACAAGTTCGTCATCATCCTTTATAGGTTCCAGTATTTCGATGAACTTCTTTGGGATGGTGATGGAGCCCCAGGTGGCCCTTCTTAGGAATGCGCTATATGTAGTTATCGGCATGATCCCAGGGATGATGGGCACCTCTATACCGAACTCTCTTATCTGTTGGCACCAGTTGATGAAGTTATCTGCGTCGTAGAACATCTGTGTAACGATGAAATCCCCGCCCGCATCGATCTTCTCCTTCAGGTACCTGACGTTTGCGAACTTATCTTCTTCTTCCGGGTGGCCCTCTGGGTATCCTGCGACACCAATTGCGAAATGGTTGCCGTACTTGAGTCTGATATACTTGATGAGGTCCTTTGCATACTTGAACTCTCCCACTGCCGGTGTAATTTCAGTATCGGGCGAGTTGACAGGCGGGTCGCCTCTCAATGCGAGGATATTCTGGCACCCGGAGTCGTATGCATCCTTCAGAGCGTTGTTGATCTGCTCGATGGGCATGTTTGAGCATGTGAGATGCATGCATGTCTCTAGGCCCAACACAGACTGTGCTGTGGAGACCAAGTCTGTCGAGAGTTGCGAAACAGTCTTGTTTGTACCGGCACCGCCTGCATTCCAAGTGACGTCTATGAATTGGGGTAGCGAGGACTGGTACATCCTGTCCATTCTGTCGTACAGGTTCTGAACACCCTGGGTTGTCTTGGGGACGAAGTATTCGAACGAGAAGGTTGGCTTCGGAGATACCTCATGGTACTGTTGCAGTTTTTCTGTTATCTTCATGGCTTGCTAGTGATAAGTGTGATTGTGTGTGTGTGTGTGTGTGTGTGTGTGTATACGCAAGGCGATCACCAAAGACAGGACCAAAAAGACACAACCGTCCCCTTCTCTCCACCTGAGCAATCGCCTTCCCTTTATAACAAAAATGCCTTGTCAATTCTCGAAAGGGTTACACAGTCGTTGAACCACTAGACACAACACACAGTCGTATAGCTGACACAATCGGGTCGTGATCTTGTGAAGAACATAAACTCCGCAATGAATCATCACTATCAGCAAACCAGTGACTACCACTGCGAATTCCCAGACCTCCCCTATAGAACCATACCAATCATATCAATCATACAAATCATCCACTGCGACTCCACTGTTCTCGTTTTGTTCAGTGGAAACTTCCACCTTTTTTTTACAGCGATGAGCTCTTTTTATTGTGGTGGAAATCGCAGGCGGAGTGGCACGTGACTGTGCGGTTTCAGGGGTGCGATTGTGATTGGTCGGTGGGCGATTTGCCTGTGAGTCATGGCCGGTACCGGCGTGTTTGGGTGCAAAAGTGTGTAAACTAAGGCCGGGTTATCCAGGGGAGTGCTTCCGGGGGATTCGTGGGAGGTGCTTCCGTTGGTGTGTTGTATAGTATATTGTATATTGTATATTGTATATTGTATATATGCAGGCTCCTACTTGTAAAGGAACCAGGCAACAAGGTACGCTGCTACGAACCCGCTCAGTTGCTCAGCAAGTGTGTGGAAGTGCAGGGAGGTGATGAACAGGCCGTACATCCACATCAGAGCCAGCACCAGCAGCAGGAGCACCGCGTTGTCCCACACAATGAGCTTGATCAGCTTGGCTAGTCTTGACAGGCACTTGATAGGCGGGATCACAAATATGACTACCATCAACGGGTAGTCCTCGAACTCGCTGTAGTTGTAGAATATGTTGTTCTTGAAGATCAGGTCACGGATGCTGTGGGTGATCGCCTTGGTGTTCACACCAGCAGACTTCTTGTTCTCTTTGATCTTCTCGTACTCACCCATCAGGAACATGACCATCAACGTTAGTATAAAGACATGGCCAGAAGGGTCATGGCCACCGACCCACAACCCACCGTGTCTTCGGCAGTACACACCTTTGGTTAGTTTATCTACAATACTTTTCATTTTCGTCATATCTCTCTCACAGTAGCCGCCACTCGTGATGAATATGTAGTCCATTAGTGGGACATCCAGTATCCACGGGATATCCTGTGTAAATAGATACCACCACACACTCAACACCGCAAACTTCTTCAGAGTATCACCCAGTCTCACGTATCTATACCGCACCACCATATACAACACCAGCAGGTTTGTCCAGAACCACCCAAACTTGATGAAATATTTGTTAAGGATGCCGTTCTTCGCAGGCCTCGAATCAGGTGCCTGGTAAAACAATGAAACAACATTACCAGCTATGACAATAGCCGGTGGGATCGCCAATATTATATGCTTGTATTTGAACTTAGATTCCATCATAGTCCTCGCTCTGTTGTGTTCTCTCCATATATAACACCCTAGCTTATGAAATTTAAAGCATCTCCCCATATATACAAGAAGCACTATATTTTTTTTCCAGATTGGAAACTCAACAAGAACAACAGGAACTCCCAACAAACACATACCATACAACAACAACAACAAAATCAATCAACCAACCGATGGAGAACGCCGCAACCACTACTACCGCTATAGGACCTGAACAAGAAGAGTTTCTCCTACCGAGCAGATTCGAAATCGAACTGGAATTCGTCCAGTCATTAGCAAATATCCAATATGTCACATACCTCGTAACACAACAGAATAACCTGTTCAAGGACATCAAGTTCAAAAACTACTTGAAATACCTCGAATACTGGTGCAGTCCACCATACTCTCAATGCATCGTTTACCCAAACTCACTTTTCGTACTGAAACTGATCAATAAGTTTCTGGAAAAGCATGCAAGAATAACGAAAGGCAACGACGAGACACAAGAAATCGTACTAGAAGGCGTCGATGAATTACCCAAATTCCTACAACTCCATGGTGGAGAATTAATGAATGATATGGTCAGCAGGTGGTCCACATAAGCCTTTTAAGAACCTGTTTCAATGCATACACATACACATACACATTCACACATACCTACATACATATATAATATAATAATACACGACCCCTTCCTCCACTATAGACAACCGTTGTCAGTACATCTATTTTAAATCTGATTCTCCAATTGCAAATCAGTATTCCTGAAGCGTTAAGCACAAACAGAATGTACACTGTTCGACACTCAATACACCATACGAGAGGAATACTTTATCTTTTCTTCCACACAAGTACCCCATTTCATCTACCGTCTAAACATTTTTCTTTGGCTGCTGATGGTCGGCTTCGATATCTTTGATCCAATTGTGGGAATATTGGACGTTCTTGGCCTCGATACAGATCCACCCCTTCCAGCTCCATAATTTCTTGTAACTTTTCTGTTCTTTGTGTGATTATTCACCAGATGGTTTCCGCTATTTACTCCAGCATTACTATTACCACTGTTATTTTTGTCGTTTGACCTTCTTTTTTCCATTTCCATCTCTAATTCTCTCTTCAATTTTTCAACCTCTTCAGTTTCTAACTTCACCTCGTTTTCCAATGAACCACTTTCTTCACCTTTGGTACTCTCATTCAGACTCTTCAAATAGGTGGGTTCGTTCATCAATCTATACACATACCCTGCCTGTGACTGTATAGATATCCACGAATCTAGAATTGTATTAGTAGACTGACAGACGGCGTGCATCCTGGCAATGTTATTCGGTATCTTATTCTTTATCGTCCCGTCAATCCTATCGATCATATCAATAATTTTATCCAAACTTTCCATCTCGTTCATTAATGATTGCGTCGTGATCGCAGAGGTCGCGCTCAACGCAGACGAATCCTTGTGCATGTCGAAGTTCGATCTCATTTCATCGAATATCTGAGGAATCAGTTTATCCATAGTACTTTCATCATACGCTTTATTAGACATTTTGTGTTTGTGTGTGCTCTATTCACTTGTAACTATTGTCTCTTTACGTGTCTGGTGTTTGTTTACAACTGTTGATATACCTTTTCGCATTTAATATTTTTCTATCGTGAAGTTTGAAATAGCCGAATCAAAAATGTATGGA
Source organism: Jamesozyma rosinii (assembly GCA_003708425.3). NCBI lineage: Eukaryota > Fungi > Ascomycota > Saccharomycetes > Saccharomycetales > Saccharomycetaceae > Jamesozyma > Jamesozyma rosinii. Next base: position 73,374 of record PPOD03000226.1, read on the forward strand.
GATACTCAAATAAGAACATATACTGTATAGAAACAGTTAGAGACGACAGATATATCTCTATACAGGGAGATAAGGAAAATTAGAACAATCTTAGAATGAAAGATATAAATGAAATTGTGTCTGATTTAGAATATGTCTTTGAGGACGTAAAGGATGACATTTTAACCCTAGTGACAGTCGTTGATGGAAGTTGTTCCATGGTGATCGATGAAGGGAGCAGAGCCGATCAAGAGAAGTATCTGAACTGCCTACTAGAGCTAATGATTGCAAACACTGATGTAGTCTACGAGGCTGGTTGGGATTTGCCAAATTTGCTCATGAGATTTATTACTTTGAAGAACATTGATGTGGACAAAAAATTAACGGAGAGTAAAATAGCTACAACCGTTATGAAATGCTTCAATCAAATCGCCTTGCATGGTAATCCTAAGGAATGCTTGCTTACTGGATGTGAGCTACTTTCGGAATTCAGAGTTTGCATATCTGATTTACCAGAAATTAGAGAAGAGGAGGAAGAAGAGGAGGAAGAAGAGGAAGAAGAAGAGGAAGAGAATGAGAAAGACGACGAGAAAGACGACGTGACCGATGACGTGAAAGAAGACGCGAAGGAAGACGTGAAAGGTGAAGAAGAAGGAGAAGAAAGACAGAAAGACAACAGCCCATCATATGTTGCAAAAGACTCATCTGAGTTTGTACCAGATCTAAAAATCCACATCCTTTTTGAGTTACTTATTGGCGTGATTGTGCGTATTGACACATTGTACCCTTCCAAGTTCTTAGCCATGGTGGTTTCCTCTATGATAAAATTCCTGCGGAACATTATTAATGATTTTAACAACAGTAATTTCATATTACGCCGTGTCTATGACTTCTGTGTACGCTATAACACTATTATCGAAAACAGAACACCATCAGGTGATGTACCAACCGATGTTACCAAGTCAGACCTAGAAAAAATTGCAGATGACGAGAAAGCACTAGAGATCAAGCTAATCCAAAGCTTAATAACAAATTCAATTTCTAGTTGTTTGGCAAAGAAGAGTTGCGGATTCGACCTGAACTATTTCTATTTGCTTATCGAACCGAAATCCAAAGCCAATGAAGTATTTAGTAAAGACTTTACGGATTCCATGTCCATGTATTATTTGTTGTCGATGATATATGACATTGACATAAAGAGCCTATTTGTTAGCTATGTGGAAGAATCTACGTCTATCTACGAGAATGCCATAGCTGCTGTCGACTTCTCCTCACCTATTGAGAAAACCGAGTTTGATGAGGCGATCTATAAATTGTCATATAAATTCACGCTAAACAAGACTCTAGACGAAAAGAGCATACCAATTGATCAGTTTGGCATTTTACTATATTCTGGAATTTTCTATTTGAATGAAAACAAACAACTAGTCCCTGACATGACCATTAAAGATGCCATCTACCTGTACATAAGATGTTCATCAATGGCAATACATTCTTATTCTTTCCATAATGAATCTGTCGAAAGTATTTGCAGATATTGGATCTGGGTTGCTATTACTCAAACGTCTACAAAGGATTTGAAGACAGAAATATCAAAGATTCCTTTAGTCGTCATCAAATCGTTTTTACAAATGCTAGTGATGAAGACCACCGAAACAAGGGATGCTAAAACGAGAAGTATTACTTTCACTCTTCTCAGTCGACTACTGTGTCTAGTATCAGAAGAAATTTCTTTTGATTTTATCCTCGGTACCTTGATAAAATGCCCATATGTATTAGTCAAGAATTCTGTTGTTGGCATTCTGAAAAATCTAATGACTAGAAATATGTCACCACTAGATGAGGAAGATACAGAAACTGTTAATGACTCTTCAAAATATCCACCGAAGTTACCACCCAGACCATTTATACAACTGGACGATGAGAGTATGCCGGCAGTACACACTTTAGCAATAATGTGTTTGGATGAAATTAAGAGAAAGGATATGTCAGATGATTTCAACAAACCCCTGGTTACACTCCTGCTTTCATATTTAAATCTGTTTATTGGACTCAGGGAAAAATGGAATATAAATTTGCTGAAGGAAATACACGGGCTAGTTAAGAGAGATTTCAACGACGATTCTGAAGAGCTATTTCCTGAGATGGGGTTTGTTAAGATCAGCAATGCCACATTAGGAACATTTCTTGAAGGTAAATAACCATTCTAAACCTATATATAAATAGAACCACATATATGCATGTATACATACATACAATACTACATAACATATGTGAACTATGCATCTTTAGTTAGCGCCCGTTTTGATAGTCAGCTCATCGAATGAAAATCACACGATTACAGGACGCCGCGCAATATTGAGTCAAAGAAATTTAGATGAGGGAAAAACCTGGAACTTAAAGGATAAATGATTAATATGAATTGTCCAGCACCAACACTAGTTAAATACAACTACAACCAATCTATATACTATCACCTACTTACCAATAAGTATACCAACAACAATGAAACGTCTCCAAATAATCTTTACTCGAGGAAAACACTCATTGAAAACGTCGAACATCGACCAAGTACCTGATTTCACCGAGTACTCCGCAATCAAACCTATTAAAGAGGGAGTGGCACCCTACTTGTACGATACCATGCAAGCATTTCCCTTGAAGTCAAAGCATGTCAATCAACAGCATTATTACCACAACCGTAACGTGGTCATCGAAGATTATGCGAAAAAAAGTGCCCACCCAGTCTCGTTAACACAACTGGCTCAGTACTATGACGATTCAACAACTTTGAGCAAACACAAAATTATCAATTCTGGTAGATTCGTTAAAGAAGAGCTGGCTATAAGACTTGCGAAGAAGATAAGAATTCTACAGAGCCTACCGTTTAACGTGGTAAATAATTTTCATTTTGTCCAGGTCTATGAATCGTACTACAACATATTTGAAAGGTTCAGAAGGTTCCCTCCCATAAAGACACTAGACGATAATCTGAGATTTGTTCAATTCATACAAAAGATTCTGCAAGACTACAATTCTTTAAATTTACCTCACTTAATCATGGGAGCGTTGGAGTGTAATATCCTAGGTCTGTATCCTAGTGATAAAATGGATGTGCTACTTTCAGATCTGCTTAGAGCACGTATCTCGAGAAGACTGATCGTCGAAGAGCATATAAGTATCACAAACAACTACATGACAGGTAAAAAGAAAAACACACTGGTATTGGGCGATATATTCCAGGAATGTTCCGCAAAGGAGTATTTAATCACCGCAAGCAAAACGTGCGAACATTTCATCCGGAATATGTACTATCCTAATATCATTTTACCTGAACTGATACTAGAAGGTGAAACTGACCTGTCTTTCTACTTTTTGCCAATACACTTGCGCTATTTGCTGGGCGAAACACTAAGAAACTCATACGAAGCCACCATGAAGGACTATATACGAAAGGGACTAGCCAAACCAGAACCTATAAAAGTCACGATTATAAAGAATTCAGAATCGTATCTGTTTAGGATATCTGATAGGGCAGGTGGCTTGCTGCACTGCGATGAGAGCATTTGGTCATTCAATAAATCAAAGGAAAGATCTGCGGAATCATTAAACAATTTCCACAAATTGCCTGGAGTACAAACTGTTTCGATATACGATCATTTGCATGGAGAACCATACCCAATCCAGCCTCTACATCATGACGGTATCCTTAATCATATCCACAACCGTGCTCCAACAACTGAGAATACACTCCACCCACTCAGCTCTGTACCCGTAGGAAAGCCATATATGCATACATCGCTAGCACCAGCAGCCCAATGGAACATATACAGTACTCCTAGCAAATTTGATAAGACTCTAGTGAAGCTCTTGGAGAGGCCATCTAGGTACAGACTGGGAGTTGGTTTGGCGATGTGTAAGGTCTATGCGGAATATTGGAACGGTGATCTGATGCTGCATTCAATGCCAGGGTACGGTGTAGACACCGTGCTAACACTGGGAAACCTAATGAAGAACACACAGAAACTGCAGCTGGACCGAGTGTAGAATACCCTCACAAGTATTCATATTTGATATATTCCTCTAGCCGTCGGGTAACTTCACGGTGGCCAAAAAAGTACGAGCTCCGAGCCAAAGCGAAAGTAGAAAAAGATGCGGTTTAAATTTAATACCTGATAATTGCCACTGTGAATGTGGATGATGGAAGGCTGAATAACTACATATTTCTAGGAATTGACGCAGTTGATATATATATATTCATAGTTTTAAAACAATAAAAGGTTCTAATTGAAAGAACAGAAATAATACAACAACAATAAAATGTCTACGCCGGCTAGAAGAAGATTGATGAGGGACTTTAAAGTATGTTATTCCAGACAGCTAGTAGTTTGGTGATCGATGAATCTATTTACTAACATGCATTTTGTATTTAAATGTACAATCTATTCTTATAGCGTATGAAGGAAGATGCGCCACCGGGTGTCTCAGCGTCCCCTCTACCAGATAACGTCATGGTATGGAATGCTATGATCATTGGACCAACAGATACACCTTACGAAGACGGTACATTCCGATTATTACTCGAGTTCGATGAAGATTACCCAAATAAGCCACCACATGTTAAGTTTCTAAGTGAAATGTTCCATCCGAATGTGTATGCGAATGGTGAAATATGTCTGGATATTCTACAAAATAGATGGACCCCAACATATGACGTTGCCTCGATATTGACCTCTATTCAAAGTTTATTCAACGATCCAAATCCAGCCTCTCCAGCTAACGTAGAAGCTGCGACACTATTTAAAGACCATAAATCACAGTACGTCAAAAGAGTCAAGGAAACCGTCGAGAAGTCTTGGGAAGATGATATGGACGATATGGACGATGAGGATGACGAGGATGAGGACGAGGATGAGTTGTAATAACCAGAGAACCTAACGTGGAAACTAGAACATAATGTAGAAATCTATTTCCAACAAATGCTATTTTGAGAATGTTAGTAGAGCAAGAATAATACAAGCCAAGCACACGATATGAAAAATTGTCATGCATATATCTATGTACAATATATATAATAGAACCGTCTATTGTTGTTAATACCATTTATAGAAATTCATATCAGCTATTTGACTAGAGCAGAAAGAATGTGGATGTGGGAGCTGATGATATTCAGACAGAGCTTTTGCTTCGCGAATTGTCTTTGACAATAGCAATAGATGATATTATTAGAAAGATTCCAATTATTACTTTGGTCATTGGATCGAGATCAAGTAGCCTTTTATTTGACTGGCTTTCAGTGAGATTTAACATCTTGAAGTCTGAATTCTCTCTGGGGCCATATGCTCCGTATGCCAAGTAATACTGCAGTTGCTTCAAATACTCTGGCCCGTGTGACCAATGCTTTGCAATTTCTACCTCGCTATCGATTGCATGATTAATCATATCTAGTTCAATTGGCTTCAATGTTGTGAACTGGGCTATCAATGCATCAATGTCTAGCCTATTTGTTGATCTGTTTAGTTTGAACTTGGACTGTAGGAGACTAGGGAACTTATCTGAATTAACAAGCTGCGACAATTCTTGTGTATAGTTTTTGCGAAAGAGCACTTCGTCTTCCTCTGTCATCATGTTGGGTTTGAACAGGTTGAACATATCGTCTATGGAATGTGATAGTAAATTGGCAGCGTCTGCCTTTGGGGTATCCGATGATTCACCCTCTTTATGTTTTAATCGTTTTGCCTGCTTGTCCAATAAGGATTTCGGTATTGCTCTGCTTGTTGATGAGTAAGGACGTGGTCTGGCAATGAGACCTAAGCCCTTGAAACATGACTTGAGCATATTATTTGACTTAACAACTGGGGACATAGTTAAATGTTGATTTTACAAATAAGTGCACTTGATATTGTGCAATGATAAAGCTAATGTCTTTCTTTCTTCAACTGTGATACTCATTTCTTACAGTAGTGAGTATTATAATCTGTAGTAATTCTCGAGAAGAGAGATGTTAACATACATGACTTAGACAAGAAACAAAAAAATAATTAAAAGCCCTACAGGGGGCTCGAACCCCTAACCTTGAGATTAAGAGTCTCACGCGCTACCGATTGCGCCAGCAAGGCGCTTTTAATTGAAAAATGTGTAAGATAGATGGCCTAAGCCCAACTATCTGTGGAATCATTTAAATCAATGTATTAGATGTTCTAGACGTTTAACGTATTACCTACACATGCCAGGGTGATATCCTGATGTCGTAGATGAGACGGGTGTGTATTCACAGTCGTCAAGAATTAAACGTAGATAGTGATATTGGATGTGGTTTGTATTGATTTGACTATTAGACTATCATAGGAATAATGAGAATAGTAAGAAGTATTACATTTAGTAATATGAAGTTGATATCTGATAAGATATGACATGTGAATATCACGTGATATAAATGTGATATTAACATGAGGGTAACTTCATATCTAGAAATAGAGAAAAGTACCTTAAAAACATAAGGGATCTTGATAAGATACTCCTTGTTTTACAACCACTTTATTTGTACATTATAGTTTACAATACATAAGAAAGATATATAAAAATATACATATAGTTTTGACCTAATAGTTAATAATATTATCTATCTGCTCTATTATAACAAAGGACTTTTATTAACGATAATAAGACAACCCTTCTAAATAAGATCTTCCCAACTTTCTTATTTTACGTTTATAATATAGTGAGTTAATATCCTAATCATCCGGATCCAAACAATACAGGTTAGAATCCACGTACCAAGAGAGGCACGCGCCGTCAGACGCGGCCCCTTGAAAAGAGAACTCCGAGACGTATATAAATATGTCGAGGACGACTCTCGTTGTTTAGTAATCTTTAATAATCTCTTTGAGCACAAAGATAAGCGAACAAGAGTTGATATAGTATTTTAATGGTATAACGATACTCATATTAACCACCTTGTGTTTACGATTAAAGATACACATCCAGCTAACGCATACGTACTGGATGGTTCTGGTTACTGACTGGTAACCCTACCTACAAGGAGCAGCCTAAGGAAAGCCCTCCTATTATTCGAGTACCTATAACCCATGACGAGCCCATTTCCTTACAAAATGAATTATTTGGAAGCAATTAAAAAGATGAGAATTGTAGGTCACGTGACCATGATAATAGACGTGAATATCACAAATCGGGAAGGAATTGTAGAGAAACAATGCATAGTATTTTGGAATACCAGAAAGGTCTGGCATAACTTTCGTAGTAATAGAGTCAAAAGTAAATTTGGGGAAGTTTTGATCACAGACCACGGAGTCTATCCCGGATAAGTATGAAGCAAATTGAAAATAGAAATGAACCGTTAAAGAAAATGGAAATTAAAATGGAGAACAAGCATGAGATAAATACGTTATGTACTATATACTATTCTGTATATTTGTTCAATTTAAAAGATTCAGTGCGGTTTACGAATAAAGATGTCAAACCTTGAGCATAACAATACAGACAATACCCAATCCCCATCTGGTCACATTTCTAAGATATCTTCCGCGATCAAGGTGCTTGATGCCATTGAAAACCTATCCGAAGAAAAGTGGGGTATTCAATTGCTAAACAGGAAATTCAAACGTTACTGGGATATGTTACCCAAGGAAGATTGGAATGAAAAAAATGCAATTACATTTTACGAACGTCGGCTAACTAGGGAAACGTACTGTGCCGTCTGGAGAAGCGAACCAAAGACACTCAAAGACGCCATGGAAGAGGCGTATCAGACAATACCACCCTTGGAAAGAACGTTTACCGACTCTGAAATGGATACAGATGAAGATATCTTTGTATCAGAAGGACACCGTGCTTATGACGACTCTGAATCCTACGACGAGATAAAGAGTACGGAGAACTATCATAACGTTAATACTATGCATCACAGAAAGATCACTAGGTATGAACCCACGCCTAGGTTGTACGAACGTAAATCAAGGAGAACTAAAAAGACAATCTCCAGGGCGGAATGTATCAAGAGGAACTTGTGCTTCTACTGCAAAAGCGACCGTCATAGACTAAGAGACTGCACAGCTCGTTAGGTGAGCAATCCCCGAATACCCAAGTATTCAACCAATAAACGAACCATAGCTATTTGACCCCATTGCAAATTATATTAACATCTCCGAGTCGGACATCACTTCTAAGATAAATTTAGAAGTTACAAAAAACAAGTAACAATTCTATCCGACAGTGGTTCAACCATGTCGTTTATCAGAGGTGGCACAGTTAACCTCTCAGGGTTAAAGTCCCCATAAATCGCCACTATTTCAGTCCAGAGGTTTTGCCTCCCCTTAGTCATCAACCACATTCCCTAACTGGTTGACCTCTACTGGGTGCAGCAATAATTTCGGATTTTAAGCAACTTGTGTGCTTCAGGTGCTTTATAAAAGTGCTAATAGAAAGCATTGGTAAAGTTGTGAAAGCTCAAGAAACTCTTCTCCATATTGCTGAAGTAGTCGTTAGCCCAAACGGCAACAGGTGCATATAAGTGTCTTCCGACGTAGTAGATACGACTAGCTTTGTTTGACCATTGGAACCGTTCTGTCGACATTCTGGTAAGCGCGGAAACACAGATCGGAATTACTTATTTACATTTTTTCATCTTTACTCTAGTTCCCAATCGAACGTTCAATGTCCAATGTTGCTTAAACTCTCATAGAGCTCGTTGTCCACTCTGTAGTGCGCAAGAGTTAGCATATACAGTAATGGAAACGCGTGGGCGGCTAACAAAACGCTCGAGAGAAGTTTGCATATATATATAATTGAATGTGATTATGTATGTACATGAATGTCTTGCGGTATATACTACATTCCCTTCTCACACAATGCTTCTGTTTCTTCTTGCAGAGTGTGTATCGATATCCCTATGTGGATTCTCGTTCTTTGCAAAAGCACTGAGGATGTCCGTGAGAGAGACAACACCTATTAGTTTGCCCGCGTTGAGAGCGTCCTCTTCGATGCTGTGGATAGAAGTCTCCTGGACATCTGAATCGATAGAGGAGGTTGGTGTTATATCGTGTGAGGGGTGCTGTACTATCCATAGTCTGTGTGACTTCGTAGCGACTAGCTTGGCAATTGTTCTTGCGAGGGAGGATGTAGGATAGACGTGGAATATGGGGAATGAGTCCTTGCCGCCGTTTTCTAGGCCTCTTGTGTTGAGGACGAGTGCTAAGAAATGGCGACATGTGTTATGTAGGAGGGAGTATTGTGCGATGTTTGTTAGGTGTTTGACGTCTGTGACGGAGATGTTCCCTATGAGGTTGTTCTGTCTGTCAACCACTGCGATGGAAGATATCTGGTCGTTGTGCATTTTGAGCAGGGCCATGATGAGCTTTTCGTCGCCGTGTATGGAGATGACTCTTGAGTGCGGGTTTGTAGACATTGTGTTTGTGTGGTTGTTGAATACGCCTATTTTCAGATCCTTGATGGAGGACTGTAGCAATGGTTCCAGGTCCTTGAACGATCTGGCGTTGTCCCAGAGGTATTTGATGAGACGACGCTGGGATAGGATTCCTTTGATCTGGTCCATGCTGTTGTTTGTTATGGTGATGCGGTGCACACCTGTGCTGAGTATCTTTATGACGTTTGATAAGTTCTCCGACTCTGGTAGTTTGTATACGGGATCCTTTGGTGTGAGTCTTATAAGGTCGCCTACCTTGACGGGACTTCCAGTCTGGCAATCATTGGTGACTGTTTCATTTGGCAGTTGTATTTCATTCAGGACCAATAGCAAGTATGCATTCAAGTCATTGTAGTCGAAGGTGAGGTAGTCGATGGATGTGTCATGGGGTGTCTTTACCGGTAGTGATGTGAGCTGGTACTTGATCAGGGTGTTGAAAGCCTGTTCCATTGTTATATCATCGTCTATGAAGATGAGTCTGTTTGTCTCTATCAATTGTGATAGTTTAATATGCTGCCATTTAGTTGCATGCACAGAGTTCAGGCCCTGTGATAAGGTCTGTGTGAGTATGGGGAGTGTATCTAAGTTGATGCTGTGTGCAGATGAAGCGAGAGACACTAGGGATATAGAACTGTTGGACGAGCTGACCGGTTCGCTGTGTTGAGCGAGATGAGGTGGGGTCGAGAGTAGTTCTACAATAGAGTTTGACGAGCGCTTCTTCTTGACGGAGTTGGTATCGGCCAGGAGGGTGTTGTCATTCGAATGGGGCATGGTAGAGTGAGTGTGAGTGTTGGGGTTCGTGCGATGGTGCGTGCGATGGTGTACTTGTGGGCCTGTTGTAGTGCTACCCCCAGAGTTAAAACAGTTTCTGATATGAACCATTGGCTACCTTTCTCGAGGTATCCTGTTCCAGTTGCGAATAATTTTTCAGCAGGCATGAAAAAGAACCGTGCAGCGTGCGGAGGTGCCTGCAGCCCTCCGAGTGAAGGGACGGGGAAGCCGTGAAGAGTGACACACACGTGACCACACCACACCACGTGATCCCAAACTCACGTCCCCCCAGACACCCGCAGATAAGGGATTCCCGCCGCGCGAAAATAAAACAAACGCCGAAACCACGATAACCCCGGGCAGCCAATCACCGCGCAGCTCACCGCACACCGAAAACTCAATACCCGAAACCCGAGCGCGGGAAACTCAACTGAACCGCAAAACTCAACAATTTTCCACTGCGACAAAAAAAAACCAGAAACGCATTCAGCCTCCGAGTCACCCGCCACAGTGGCAAAATTAGCCGCCCAGGATGCCCTCTTAGAACACACAGGGGCCTTAAAGTGTTGAGTTCCCGTGCAGTTTTGGCAGATCACCGCGCTGGATACCGCAGATTCAACAATTCCTACAGCAGGAACAACCGTTAAAGATGAGAGAAAGACACACTCAGACGTCTGGACTCTTATATAAACCCTTGATGGAACCGTCAAAGGATGATTCAATATCGTTCGGTGTATCCATCTCTTCTCTAGTTTTGTCTCTTGTGCATCTAACATAGCGTATCATCACAAAACTCTTTCTCCAAATATGCCTCCCTCTACCATGACTATGCCCGAGGGCAACAGCTTCGACAGTGCTTCTGTCCTCAGCTCAAAGTACGACGAAGTAGACCTGAAACACGCTAATATCCTCGCTACGGGATTAAACAAAAAACAGCTAAGAGTAGTAAACGGGTTCGGGTCCCTCATGGGATCTAAGGAAATGGTCACCCTGAACGAAGATGACCCTACCTCCCCTATAAAGACGCTACCAAAGAAACATATATCAGAACAGCCATGGACAATGGACAACTGGCACCAACACTTGAACTGGTTGAATGTCACCCTGGTGATACTGATCCCGCTAGTTGGGTGGATGTTCTACTTCAAGAACTTGGTCCCCTTAAAGAGAAACACCTTTCTATTCGCTCTGTTCTACTACGGTATTGGTGGTATCTCAATTACAGCAGGGTACCATAGGCTATGGTCTCACAGATCATATTCCGCCATCTGGCCGCTTAGATTAGCATACGCTTTGTTTGGTGCCGCTTCTGTCGAGGGGTCCATCAAATGGTGGAGTCACTCACACAGAATCCACCACAGATACACAGACACCCCAAGAGACCCATACGATGCTAGACGTGGTTTGTTCTACTCACACATGGGCTGGATGATCCTAAAGCCAAACCCTAAGTACAGAGCACGTGCTGACATCTCAGACTTGAACGACGACTGGATCGTCAGATTCCAACACCGTCACTACATCATCATCATGCTGTTCACCGCATTCATCCTACCTTCACTCGTATGCGGCTACTACTTCGACGACTACCTTGGAGGTCTGATCTATGCTGGTATCCTAAGAGTGTTCATGATTCAACAGGCCACTTTCTGCATCAACTCGATGGCACACTACATCGGTACACAGCCATTCGACGACAGAAGAACCCCAAGAGACAACTGGCTCACCGCTCTGGTCACTTTCGGTGAAGGCTACCACAACTTCCACCACGAATTCCCAACTGACTACAGAAACGCTATCAAGTGGTACCAGTACGATCCTACAAAGATCCTCATCTACACCACCTCTCTATTCGGCATGTCCTTCAACTTAAAGAAGTTTTCACAAAACGCCATCGAACAGGGACTGGTACAACAAAGGGAAAAGAAACTAACAAGAGAGAAGAACAACCTAAACTGGGGACCAGCTCTAACAAACTTGCCTGTATGGGACAAGCACCAGTTCGTAGAAAACCTAAAACAGAACAACAACCTAGTCATCATCGCTGGTATAGTTCACGATGTAACAGACTACATCTCCGAGCACCCTGGTGGCGAGACTCTTCTGGTTGATGCCCTTGGTAAGGACGCTACAAAGGCATTCACTGGTGGCGTGTACCGTCACTCCAATGCCGCTCATAATGTCCTGGCAAACTACAGAGTAGCCATCTTAAAGGACAAGAAGCTCGCAGCAATCAACTTCGCAGGAAGAAGAGGAGAAAAGTACGACAAGCCAAAGGCTTTCTGATTCCTCTACCACCCCTCCCCTCCCCTTCACGACAAACTCTTACACTTCATTTCTTATTCATTTCTCTTTCGACGGCCCCGAGTGATACTTTACTTTATACACTTCTATCACTTTTCATCTACAACGTTTAACTTTTTTTTTTGCCTACTTTTATACGCACATATATATACGCTTTATCTATATGTTTAACAAATTGGTTCGTTTTATTTCCACAGATGCCCTCCTGGAACACATATAATTGTAAATATTTATTTTATTGTATTGGTGGCTCGAAGTTACATATACATATACTTGACTATATAATGGGTCCTTGCCCTGTTCCCCCTGTCTCGTCTCGTCATTTAGAAGTCGGAACCGCTCTCGACAATCAAAGCCATGATCATTCTGTACAAGTAGAAGAAGAACATCAACAAGTAGAAACCGAGCTTCAAGAAACTCTCCCTCTTGTGCTTGCCCAGTGTTCTGAAGATCTCAGTGGCATCCAACAATTGGTTCTTCTTGTAGATCTTGTTCAGGTTGTAAGCAAGGATAGGAAGGTTCAACAAAAACACGAACCAGTACCCGTTCAACAGGAACAAAGCAGAGAGACCACCCTGTAGTGCGGCCTCTGGTGTGATCAGTTTGTTCACTTTAGAACATAGCTCGATCGGGTTGATGTAGTCCGCCTCCAGGTCAGCGAACAGGATTGTGAAGTGGACTTGAGCGAATAAGTTGATACAGTTCGCGATAACTGCTAAGATAAATAACCAGGCACCCATACTTGCTTGTCTGTGATTGCTTTGCTTAGTTTTGAAGACAAGATGCTAGTTTTACTAAGTGGTGTATGCGTATACAGTTTTCTATGCACTGCAACAACACTACCTATTCTATCAAGGATCTGGGGACCTTGGGGTTGTTTGTTTCGCTTTGCGTTGCTTGGAAAGTTAAAGGATAGAGGGAAAAAAAACAGCGAAAAAAAAAAATATTTGAAAATTATGGAAGCGGGGTAACTGAAGGGAGTGCTTCCCAATTATCAGGAGGGACTTCCCAAACTATCAAAGGCTAGCAAGTGTACATGCTTATATTATATATCTGTATATATTTGAGAGTACAACAGAGGATGCTCGTGCTTAGTAGTGACTCTCGATGACTTCCCATGAGAGACCGTTAGCATCGACTACGACACCGTTGGAGAGATCGTCGAACATTTCCGGGAACTTGTTGGCTTCCTTGCCGTACGAGACTGTATGTTTCCAGAGACCGTTGATGTCCTGGGCAGATCTAATCAGACTCAGACCATCGGTGGTGGAGCCCTGTTTCTTGCTCAAAACACCCTGGGCCCAATGGCCTACGACAATAAGTAAGCCCCAGTACTCATCGTTGTCAACCTTGAAGACGACGGATCTGCCAGAAGTTGGCGCACCAGTGTTGATAACCAGTTCATCCCTGTTGATGTCGACTGGCTGCCATAGTTCGGTGAAACTGACTGCTTCTTTGTCTGCACCGAATGGGTAGACTTTGCCAGTCTCCTCAATGCAGCCTGATTCCCAGGTACGCCAGTATGTCTCTACTGGGCCCCTGTGTGTGTTGGCTACGCCGAGGTAACGGTTACTGTCGAAACCGAAGTCAAAGACTTGTTTGACGGTCTCTGGGGCGTCAGTCTTGGAGACAGTGACGTCTGTGTTTGTTCCTGCAAAGGCCCATTCGAATGGGAATGCCTTCTGGTCCGGTGTTGTTGTGTTGAGTAGAGGACGTAGGGAGATGTAGTGGCCGTCGTTGGAAACCGAGGATAGGGTGAGGGTGTGTTCGTCTGGGGCGTTGTTGACAGCAAAGAGGATTCTTTTCAAAAGGGCGGGCATAGTGTGTGAGTGTGTGAGTGGTGGCGAGGTCGTGGAATTGAGGTTTGTGCGGGTGTGTGTGATGCGGTTGTGTAAGGGGAAGCATACTCTCTTATATAAAATGTTGAATTTTTCAGTCATGTTCTGTTTCTTACTCGGTACGAGGATGTCCCACTATCCGGAATAATGCTATCCGTTACCTAAACAACGGGTCGGAACGAGAGATGATAAGGGAGAAAATGCGTATGAATAGTATTAAATGGGGATGTATATATGCTTGCAAACGGTGAAAAGCCTACTGAACTGCTGAGATACCTCTTTTCCTCCAGTAATCACTGACAGCATGCCATTCGACACCCGCCCACTTGATTGCGTTGACTACTGATTTCGGTTGCTGCTGGACGATGTTGTAACCCATTGATTTCAAAGAAGTGATTGTATCTGTGCCTACCATTGCCAAGTTCTCGAGCTCTATTTGGTCTGGGAGTAGTTGGTGGTGGATTCTTGGGTATGCTATTGTCTCTAGCAAGGGCATATTGAACCAGTAGATTCTTATGATGCTTTGTAGTATGCTTGTTGTGATTCGTGAGCCTCCCGAAGCACCCAGGACGAGATCTGCCCTACCGAGCTCGTTGAGGATAATTGTTGGTGCCATTGACGAGAGTGGTCTTTTGTTTGGCTTTATTAGGTTGAATTTTGATGCGGTGAGGTTGAAGCTGTTTGTTTGGTTTACTTGTGCGAAGTCGTCTATTTCGTTGTTGAATATGACACCCGTGGTTGGGTCGTGCACTAGGGATCCGAACAGGAGGTTGACTGTTGTTGTGAGGGAGACTGCGTTGCCGAAGCTGTCTACTATGCTGAAATGAGCAGTGCCATGTGGTTCGTTGATTTCATACAGAGGGTTGTAATGTCTCCAAGATGGGAGTGTCGTGAAATGTGTCTTACCCGTGGTGGGGTCCCGATGTGTGTTGTTCTTGATGGAGTCTACGGCATGCTGTATCCAGTCATGTGATAGTATTTGGTTGAAGGAGTTGTCTTGAGTGTCGCCTAGTCTGCTTCTTGCGCTGCCCATCCATTTCATTGTCTCTACGAGTTGGAATGTTGTGTCGTCGGCGTAGTCACCTCCGTCAGTGGAAGGGAACTTGTCCATGATGGATAGTGCAGCCATGAGTGCTGCGCCACTGCTTGAGCCGTCGCTTGTGAGTACTGTAAGGTCGTTGTTTGGGGCATATGGCCAGCCATGTCTGATCTTCCGTTTGAGTGGAGCGGAGACGTTTACCGTGTATGCAGCGAAGTCCTGTGGAGTGATGATACCGTTGTGGGTCTTGATAGATTCGACCATTGATTGCACTATCCAGTGGTTTGGGTCGTAGAATGGTGCAGCTGATCCGTTGCGGGCGAGTTCGTTGAGCATTGCTGCGAGGCGGGGTCTGTGTATACGTTCCCCACGACGGAGTACTCTTGTGTTGGAGTCTGTGAGAACAAAGGCCCAGTCCTGTGGCATGTCTAGGAATATGTCAGAGTATAGGTCTAGTGTTGCACCAAGTGTTTCGTCTATGACCCAGCCGTCGATGCCTAGTTGCACGACTGGTTGTAGTAAATCGTTCCAAGATACTGTGCCACTTCCCCTTTCGGTCCATAGGGTGTGTAGCCCCATGAGTTCACCGGGTACTGCTATAGCGAGGCCCCCTATCTTGCTGTGCCATGGGTGGGTGAACATATCAGGGTGTATTGCGTTGGGAGAGAGTTCTCTAAAGTCTATGGTGATGTGTCCGTTTTGCTTGTCTGTTGCGTCTGAGAAAGTGGCGTATCCGCCGCCGCCTATGCCTGAGTTGAAGAAGTTTACCATGCCTATGCATAGGGCAGTAGTGACTGCTGCATCTGCTGCGTTTGCGTCTGGAAAGCGGCGGAACACAGAGTGTATTGTGAGGTTGTTGCACAATTGGAGGTCTGAAGAGACGGCGTACTTGTGACCTACTTTGCGCAGGGATGTGTCTGGCGTCATTGAAGGTGTACGGTTGAGTGGGTTGATGTCTATGTTGTGGAATGGTAGTTTCTGTGGCATTGAGAGCGGGTGTTGGAGTAGCCGCTGGGCTAATTGTGGCGCGGGGGAGGCACCAGTGCAGTATACGAGGAGTAGTAAGAGTGGGAGTGTGGAAAGCATGGGGAGGTGTGTTTGTGTAGGTGTGTTTGTGTAGGTGTGCTTGTATATATATATATATATATATTTGTATAACGGTGTAACCTGTGTCAATGACTCGAGAGGCGGTTATCTTATCTATATATTCCATTTCTTGTGACTGTCTAAAATCGTTATCTACGGGTGGTGTAGAAACGGTGCGAAAACCTGCATCATAGAAAACTGCGAGAGTAAGCCACAAGAGACCCAGAGGAGGAGTGCATCACCACACAGCACAAAGGAGCACAACACAACATGGCGAGGTACTACTGTGAGTATTGCCATTCATATCTGACACATGACACGCTGAGTGTGCGTAAGTCGCACCTGGTGGGCAAGAACCACCTGCGCATCACAGCCGACTACTACAGAAACCAGGCGGTGCACAACCAAACGAAGCATACGAAACATACCAAACATACGAAACATACCAAACAGAGAAAGAGTACAACACGCTCCCAAGACACACACAGCACACACAGCACAACACTCCACTGCGACAACAACCGCGAGAAACGACAACAGCGGCAGGCCAAACGACGCACCGCGCTGCAACTGCAGGGACAAACACTCCACAGTGAAACACTCCATGGCGACACCGACCAGAACACACTGAAACGCGTGTACCGCGGGTCGCCGGGGTTCTCGAAGGTGTTTGTGGCGGGCAACCGGTTCGACATCGGGGACCTCGTGCAGGCGGTGCGGCTGCCCCAGCGGGCGAACGTCGGCGGCAAGGACGACACGCGGGAGGCCACCAGGGAGCGGGCCAGGGAGGAGGTGTTTACCGGCGGGGAGGTGGGCGGCTATCGGGGCAGTGTGGTGGGCCCCCCTCGAGTGCTGAGTCTGTGGAGCAGTACTGTACCGAAGGTTGCGGTGCTGGGAGACCAAGGCAGTGCACTGCAGGGTGTCATTGGAGAGTCCAAGAAGCGGGTGCACAGGGAGAGGGACACTGCTACGTACAAGAGAAGACGTGTGTGAGGCAGGGTGTTGTACGATGTATTGCATGATGTGGTATTGTGCATATTAGATTATGTATGAGGTGTATGTGTATGTATGAAGTGTATGAAGTGTATGTATATGTTGAACGAATGACATTATTAAGAATTAGGTAGGGTGTGGGACATTAAGCGAGGGATGCATATGCAGAGGCGAGATATCACAGTTATATGCGTGTTCTCGAAAGCATCTGTTTTTCTGGGTCGTGCGTTTCGTTGTCTGTGTCGCCCGAGGAGCGCATGCTGAGGATGATGAGCAGCACCAGTCCCAAGGTGAGTGTGCAGATGAGCGAGATGATGAACCATATAAGGATGGCCGGCAGGTAGTTCTCGAGGTGCGAGTCGATGTCGATGCTGTCGTTGTTGTTAATGTTGCTAAGCAGTTGCAGCGATGCTTTGGTCAGTGTGTTCTCGTTGATTGCATTCAGCAACGAGTCTAGTAAGCCCTCAGGGGAACTATTGTGTGCAGCCATCATATCATGGCATGGAGTGTTTGCAGAGTCCATCATGTGTGTGTGTGTGTGTGTGTGCTTGTATATACGTGCTTGTAGTTTTATATATTTGTATATCGTTGAACCAAGACATGCCCCATACTCATACACACGCTTACATAAACACCTGCTTATATATGTAAACGTGAAACCGGGTGCTATATACGAGACGGCGCACTCCCAATTAAGGAATGCATTAGGATACCAAATGGGCCGAAGGGGGATGCACACCTCCCGAGTCACGGCTGTAGAGAAGTGCATATTCACGCAGTGCACAGAACTGCAGTGTAATGCAGTGCAATGCGGAATTTTCAGCTCAGTTTTCACCGCTGTACGCTCCGCTTCGCTTCGATTCGCTCGTTTGTTGCGCTGGTCGCTCCGCGGCGATCAGTCACAGATGCCGCTTAGGGATACAGGATGCCCGCGCGTATCGGCCGCCTTCTGTTTCGGCCCGAGACACTCACCGCCCACCTCGATCTCGGGTCTCGGCCCGTGCAGAAGCACAGAACTGCGCCCGGCTCGTAAACACCGATTACTAGTGTTACCCTCCTGCACCAGGGGTGGTGATCGGATATATCCGCGGACAGATAAGGAATCTTGTTTGGCAGCTTTGATCCGCCGATGATCCATACCCGCCCATGCATATTTTATTGGAGATTATACATGTTGCTATCATCAAGGTGAGACACTTTTTATACGCTGCACGCACTGGCTCTCTTGAGGACTTCTGATCTCACATTCGCATTTCCCGGTACCGTATTCTTAGTTTGATCAAGACCTAATAAATGGACTTTGAACCTACTACTATGAAAATTATGCAATAACTCTCGAGTGTTCCAACACTATCACGTGTGTAGCATTGGCAAATCGGCGCGTCAAAGTTGGAAATTTTAACCGCCGACTCCAAAATTATACCCGAGCAACAAATGTAGTATACCGGAGCCGTCTATCCCATAATTCCACAATTGATTGTCTGTAAAGAACAACTCTTGATGGGGAGGATACTCTCTCTACATCTTCAGACGATGTTTTTGTACAATGTATTGACAATGCTAGTGTAGATAGAGCAGGATAAACATCCCTGTTGTGCACCCACCAATTAGAAATGTATCTTGTATGCTCGCGTCTTGGCATACACAGTGCGGTCTGGAATACCACACCTTAAATAATCCTGTATTACATTACCAATCTTTTGTGGTAGTTGATGCTGTCTCAAGATGGAAATTGCTTTAGCCCTTTGCCTATCAGACATCGAAGAAACGTAATCATGCTTCCACCTGGGTATATCATTCTCATTGTGTCCATCACTTGACTGGAGTACCTCGGACGTATGGCGCTCTTGTCTCTTATGCTGTCCTGCTTGAACGGTTGGGGATATAATGCATTTACCAGGCATACAACCATCCAGTCCTCTTCACAACAATTCTTCAAATTATTGGTTAAGGATGACTAATTTTTCTTACTCGAGACACGGTATTGTACTACCCGATGACCGTGCCTGATCCCGGAGTATGAAAGCTTATCCCAGAATAAGAAGGAATACTAATTGTCAATACGGGGAATAACTGCATTATAAATACAAGATATCATGATAAGATGCTCCATTGCTTAATAACTGCATTAATTGTCCATAACATACTTTACAATATGTTAAGCATCTACTCTGTTATTGCAAAGCGCATTTATTGACGTAAAACTATGAATACCATTCTAAAGATACTACTTTTAATTCATTCAAGGTTAACTTTACCGATCCTAGCTGCATCAACTTATACAAGACCATCTATTGGCCCACAGAAACGTGTTATCTTGAATAGTACGCAGTTCGCAGTGTTTGTCAACTGTGTTAATAATGGACCTCTGGGACTCACATATCTATATGACAGTGATCCAGACACAGAAATCGGATTAGTACCACCCAATAATATAAGCATCAACTCAACTGAGGGTGGTAGGCTATTTGATTGCGCTGAAGACGCAGGGATACTTATGAGTGTAGGCGTATACTCCGAGATGAGCTCGCACTTCAGCAAGTATCCTCTCCTGCTTCTAGGTTGGAGTAGGATCTATATGGTTTACAGCGACCAATACACTTTGCTCGAGGAAGATGATGTGTCCGGTACAGAACGGAGAGACATGTCGGTGTCCCCTACTGAGACAGCTCTGCCCTGGTTTGAGGATCAAAACAACTACGGGTCAAGAGATACAGAACAATCTGATGTTATCCACGGTGCTTATGTAGCTAGCTTTGGGTTTAAATATAAGTCAGTACACTGCCAGAGCCACCGGAAAGAGAGCATCAAATCAACCACGAGGCCACACCATAGTTGTCCAGGTGATCGCGATGATCACTGGAAAATATTTGCCAGCTTGGTGGGGTACTGCATATTCTACAGCCATTAGGCTAACCAAGAATTTTAAAATTATGATATTATTTTCTGTAAAGCCTACGTACAAGCTTTAAACCACTGCTGGCTTTCTTCAACGTCCCTTCTGATATTGTTGGTGCAGTCTATAAGGATTAATCGGCATACACGTTCGAAATATATCGGAATCACACTTACACTAAGAATCAATTAGATTCAAGAATGGTGACATTGAGACGGTATCGGAGCTATGTGTCCACAGAGATTATCTCCAGAGTGTTAAGTAAGCAATTGCCCCCATGAATGATTGCCCTGTATCATTGGCTGATCATAAATCAAGGGCAATACACACATAAGAGGCATCGGCTAATACCTCCTTCAGTCGGTTTTTGCCTTCCATGAAAAATGATTTAGCTCCTCTTGATTGTGCCTGATATTTATATACTTGGAAGCATTGCCTGTCGGACTCTCTCCCAAATTAAATGATGTATCCACATAACTTACACTACAGAAGTATCAGATACCCATTACGAAGAGTAATAACATTCGAGAGTATAGAAGAAGTAAGCTTCTTCTTTTCTTCGGTATGTGGGATGATCAAACACTATGTAAAAAAAATACTGTTCAATGTGGCCTACATGCACTTATCAAATGCAGAATTAAGGCCTGGAGATGTTGTTTTTGTATCTTCTATTAACCACTCATTGTTATTCTTAACCGCTAATGATTGATCTGTTAGATCAATAGTTTCTGTAGTGCACTCATTATGTAATCTATCATTATTCTCAGTTTCACTGGTGGGGTCTGGATTCAGAGCTGGTGGTTCGCTGCTAAGAGACGAAGCTCCTCCGATAACAGCAAACACATCATTCTCATTTTGTTCATTACTGTGCTCAGATACCTCAAATGCAATGTACTTTCACCCCTTATGTAGACATGCTATCCGTTTTGGTTGCTTACCTGTAATGCCCTCATTCAATTCTGTTCTGTACAGCTGTATTCTTCAATGAAGATTACACATCACTTATTTCTCTTACCCTGCCTTCTCCAACACGGATTACCCTGCTATACCCCCGTACAAAACGACACCGCGCCGAAAATTTTGTTGGCCCGTCTCATCGAGTTTCCCGCTTGGGCGTTTTCCACATCCTGCATCCCAGAATTCTGCCACTGCGAAAATTTTCATTCTGCACTCATATATATATTTTTATTCCACCTGATCTGATATTCCTTGTTGATACACTCCCCCCCATTCATCTCTAACTTTACACACTAACACAACCCACACAAGCACATACACATAACAATGTCCGCTCCTGCTCAACAAAACAACGGCCAAGAAGTCCCTACCTTCAAGCTAGTCCTAGTCGGTGACGGTGGTACCGGTAAGACCACCTTCGTCAAGAGACATTTGACCGGTGAATTCGAAAAGAAGTACATCGCTACCATCGGTGTAGAGGTCCACCCGCTATCCTTCTACACAAACTTTGGTGAAATCAAGTTCGACTGTTGGGACACCGCTGGCCAAGAAAAGTTTGGTGGCCTAAGAGACGGTTACTACATCAACGCCCAATGTGGTATCATCATGTTCGACGTCACCTCAAGAATCACCTACAAGAACGTTCCTAACTGGCACAGAGACCTGGTCCGTGTCTGTGAAAACATCCCAATCGTCCTATGTGGTAACAAGGTCGACGTCAAAGAAAGAAAGGTCAAGGCCAAGACCATCACATTCCACAGAAAGAAGAACCTACAATACTACGACATCTCCGCAAAGTCTAACTACAACTTCGAAAAGCCTTTCTTATGGTTGGCTAGAAAGTTGGCAGGTAACCCACAGCTGGAATTCGTCGCATCCCCTGCATTGGCTCCTCCAGAAGTACAAGTCGACGAACAACTAATGCAACAGTACCAACAGGAAATGGAACAGGCTACTGCCCTACCATTGCCAGACGAAGACGACGCAGACTTGTAAGTGGCTCTACCTTCCCCCACCTGCCACCCCTTACATACTTACTACTCTTATATATACACATATTTACGCTCTTTCGTACTTCTATATACATGTTCTAGTAAGCACAAGCTCCTTCTCTCTATGTGTTTTTCTCTGTGTGTGTTTTTCCCATGGCCGCTTTTCTTCCCGCCACAACACGTAAATATCATCTCCACTGAAAAATTTACATATCTATGTATGCACAATACACTATACATACAACACACTGTACAGCACGAATACACAACCACCCACACAATGCTCGCCGTCTCTTACAATGAAAACTCAAAACTCGTCTCCCTAGACGAGACCACCGCCACCGAATCGGCAGTCCAGTCCGTCTCCCAACTCAACAGACTCACCACCTCCATCATCGCAGAATCAAACCCAAACTTCACCCCACAACCCTCCGATGCAGCAACCAAAATGATCAGGGGCCTCTTCGAAGCAGGTCTCCAACAGGTCAAACAGAAGAAGTTCCCCGAAGCACTCAAGAACGTCTCCCTGGCCATCCAAATGGCTCAGAAGAAGAGAGCCCCATACGAAGCATTCGCCGTGCAACTCCAAGAACTACAGTTCATGCTGCGTAACAAGATAGACCTGCAACTAGTCATGGGCAAGTACCTCGACGCCCTCCAGGACCTCGACTTCCTCATGAACACGGGACTCCTCCAGGCAGACGTCTTCATCAGAAAGACTGACGCACTCTTGAAGCTCGGACAGTTCCAAGAGGCAAAGATATGCTGTGAGAGGGCAATGAGTCTCACACCAAACGAAATGAAGTTGAAGGCATTGATGCTGGAATGCAACAGAAAACTAGCAGAATACAACGGTGACATCTAACCAACCAACACTTACATACATACACTTACATACACTTATACATATATACAGAATACACACGCGCGTGCACCACACCACAGCCTTTTTTCACATCCAGAAATGACAAATTTTTCAGATTCACAACAGTCATTTTTACAACGATGATCATATATATGTGTGTAGGTGTAAACCAAGTATTTCAGCATAGTAGCACTATCACGAACCAGAACGACGCACCCCACTATGTCATCTGCACCTGCCCCCACCACACTCAATATCTCCACTGAGGTGGAAGTTGCAATCGACTCGTTCATTGCTAGACTCAAGAGAAGACAAATCGTCGGTTCATACGCTGTCGCCCTCGAGACCCTCCAATTGCTGAAACGGTTCATCTCAGCAGCACGCTGGAATAACGTCAACGACCTCATTGACCAGGTCAGAGAACTAGGAAACAGACTGGAAAAGGCACAGCCAACCGCATTCAGCTGTGGTAATGTCGTCAGAAGAATACTAGCCGTCCTGAGAGACGAAGTAGAAGAAGACATGCGGGAAAACACCAACAGCGCAAACACCAGCAGCAACATCAACACCATCTCCACCGCAGAACCCCTCATCTCCTCAATGTTCAACCTCTTACAAAAGCCAGAACAGAACCAACAACAGTTCTACCAGTCAAAATCAAAGACAAAGACAGACTTCCGCCAGGTCGCCATCCAGGGCATCAAGGACCTCATAGACGAGATCAAGAACATCGACGACGGGATCCAACAGATCGCAATCGACCTGATCCACGACCACGAAATCCTCCTCACCCCAACCCCAGAATCAAAGACTGTCCTCAAGTTCTTGATAAGGGCCCGTGAGCGCGCAAAGAGAACATTCACAGTTCTCGTCACAGAGGGTTTCCCAAACAACACCCAGAAGGCACATGAATTCGCAAACAAACTAGCACAGCACGACATCGAAACAATCGTCATCCCAGACTCGGCTGTGTTCGCACTTATGTCCAGGGTCGGGAAGGTCATCATCGGGACAACAACAGTCTTCGTCAACGGTGGCTCCATCGTCTCCACCTCAGGTGTCTCCTCCGTCTGTGAATGCGCAAGAGAATTCAAGACTCCGGTGTTTGCAGTCTCCGGTCTGTACAAGCTGTCCCCTCTCTACCCGTTCAACGTCGAGAAATTCGTCGAATTCGGTGGCTCGCAGGACGTCCTCCCAAAGATGGACCCAAGAAACAGACTCGACACCATCAATAAGCTCACAGACTACGTACCACCGGAAAATATAGACATCTACATCACAAACATCGGAGGGTTCGCACCAAGTTTCATCTACAGAATAGCTTGGGACAACTACAAACAAGCAGACGTTCATCTGGAACAGAAACAGATAGGACAAAAACTAGCATAATAACCACCACTCAAGCATCCACCACTATATACACAAAACTACATACGTATAGCTCTCTCCCTCATCTGTATTAAATATCAATCAAATGTCACTGCTTGTTTGCTTTTCCGCATTTCCACGGCTTCTCGTGCCTGCCATCAGCAACATGGAAAATGGAATCCAGGTATAACAATGCGGCCCTCTGCATCAGCATAATCAGTTCCAATCATAACTAGGTACACACGCGCACACACACACACACACACATATATATATATACAATGTCTGCTACAAAGCTAGTCGTATTTGGTGGGAACGGGTTTCTAGGTAAGAGGATATGCCAGCAAGCAGTCAAGTCGGGATTCCAGGTAACCTCTCTCTCGAGGTCCGGCCATCCACCAAAGCCATGCACACCAAACGAACGCCATTGGATCAAAGAAGTGCAATGGAAATCAGCTGATATATTCCAACCAGACACATATGCACATCTGCTAAAGGATACAACAGATGTTGTCCATACCATAGGTATTCTCCTCGAAAACGAAGGCTACAAGTCCGGCTTAAAAAAGGGCACTATACCATTTCTTCCTGACTGGTTCGCACCCAAGAGAAACCCTCTGCTCCATCCAAATAAAACAGCAAAGCCTGACCCAAACTTCACATACCAGATGATGAATACACAAAGTGCATTAACTCTAGCTGCTGCTTTCCGAGCATCTCTCGCCAATCAGCAACTGCCAACTAATGGCACTGCTCCGTCATTCACGTACATTTCAGCAGACAGAGGGTTCCCATTGATCCCAAGCGGATACATCAATTCAAAACGTGAAACTGAAACAGACCTGCTGACAAGGAGTCATGAGGAGAACGCTCCATGCAGAACAATTATCATGAGACCAGGGTTCATGTATGACGAAATCGCAAACACAGAGGGTCTCAGAAACAGAGTGCATGAGGCTGTAGAGATACTAAACTGCGGTAATAAGTTACTATTGGATAAGCAGTATGCATGTGTTAATGAATTGGTGAGGCCAACAGTCTCTACCCAGCAAGTGGGCAGAAGTGTCATTCAAAATATCAAAGACGGTAAGTTTAATGGAGTCGTTCAACTGGAAGACATTCTGAAATGTTAGATAGATTTATTCAATTTCATATATAAAAGATGTATACATAAGAATAATATTTTTTAGCGCTTGCTCATTTGGCAGTCTTTGTATGTACAGGGCCTCAAAGGTATATACTATCTACGTAGGAACGCTTGATACGCGTCTTGTGAAATTTGAATATTACCAATAGATTTTAGATGCTTTTTACCTTCCTTTTGTTTCACCAGCAGCTTTTTCCGTCTGGAAACATCTGATGCATGCAACTTGGCAAGAACGTCTTTCCTTCTGGCTTTAATAGTTTCACGAGCCACAATTTTATTGTTCACTCTGGCTTGTATAACAACTTCGTATAACTGCGAATTCACGTACTCCTTAAACTTTTTTACCCATTCACGGCCGGTACGATCAGCCTGTGATTTGTGGACAACCTGTGACAATGCATCCAAGTTTTTACCATTGACCAGCAGTTCTAACTTGACAATATCGGACTCCTTATAGCCAATGTCCTCATAATCCAACGTCGCAAAACCTTTCGTGACAGACTTTAATTTACCAAAGAAATCATCAACAAGCTGGGCCAGTGGAATATGGTACTTTAGTAATACTTGGTCTCTCACGTTCAAGTACGTTATGTCAACTTGCTGGCCACGGTTATAATCACATAATTGGATCACTTGTCCAAGGAATTCATTAGGCAAGGTCATGATAGCTTCCACATATGGCTCTTGTAACGACTTCAATCTTGACCTATTCTTTGAAGTAGAATTAGGGAAGTCGTTAGGATTCTTAATAATCTTTTCCTTGTCGTCAGTTTCTTTAATTAGGTATGGTACAGTTGGTTGTGTGATAATTAATTTCGAACCATACTCTTTCTCTAAACGTTCTTTAAAAACAGATGCATGTAAGGAGCCTAGAAACCCGAGTCTCCAACCTTGTCCCAGAGCATTCGAGGTTTCTCGCGTCAACGTAACTGATCTATCATTCAATACCAGTCTATTTATATCATCATCCATAGCCTTGAAATCACTACCATCTGCGGGAAATGCACCAACAAAAACCATTGGTTTCGTCTCTTCAAACCCCGGCAATAGCTTTGTGTTTCTTTCTTGGCTAACATGCATCAGAGTATCGCCTAGCAATGCATCCTTAAAGTCCTTGGTTCCAGGAACAATATATCCAACTTGGCCTGTTTTCAGATAACCTATTGGAGTTTGATCAGGATACATGATCCCAACTTCTTTCACTTCGTATTTCTTCTTGGTCTGACCACTTAATATTTTATCACCTGTCCTTATCATACCATCAACCACCTTTACTAGCATTATTACTCCTAGATATGAATCGTACCATGAATCTAATAATAACGCCCTGAATGGCTTCTTAGATTCTCCGGTTGGAGATGGGATTCTATCAATAATAACCGGTAGTAATTTTTCTTTGATATTAAGTCCACTTTTTGCACTTATCTTAACAATTTCATCCCTCTGGAATCCAAGACTATCCACGATCTGTTGTTCTACCTTATCCACCTCTGCATTCATCAGATCGACCTTGTTAATAACAGGGATTAGGTTTACCCCATAATCTTGGGCCATCTGGAAATTGGCAACTGTCTGTGCCTGCACACCCTTCAATGCATCTACTAATAATATTGCACCATCTACTGAGGCAAACGCTCTACTGACCTCTCCTTTGAAATCCACATGTCCAGGTGTGTCAATTAACTGTAGTAGGTAATCCTTATGCAACATTGTACATGTCTGTGCCTTGATAGTAATCCCACGTTCCCTTTCGACTTCTAGTTTATCCAGAACCTGAGCATTTTTATTCTTGTCAGATATAACATTTGTCAGTTCGAGTAGCCTGTCACTCAGTGTTGATTTACCATGATCGATATGCGCAACAATCGAGAACACCCTGTATTTTTCGATTGGGATTTGTTCGATTTTGGCTGCTAGCGTGTGATTGTATCGAGGTTTTAGCAACACAGTAACTAATCTGGTTCGAAACATCCCTAGCTATAACCGTTGTATTGTGATGTAGTTTCTTTAGCTGTTTTCTTTTAGTTTGTTTTTGATTTTTAATCAGTAGAGACTGTATTTTTTGTTATTCATGTTATTAAGTTGAAGAGCGGCAAGAGAATATAACACAGGCTGTAGTATTGGATCAGAATGAAGAACAGGTAACAGGCAGGTGGATAGAAAGAAGATGAAGTTAAAGTTGATGATCAATGGGTCAGCAGCTCCAGATGATTATAAGTTACTGAGGACAACTGTATCTACGGTTGCGTCTTTGAGGAAGACTGCGATTCTACGATTCAACAGTGACAGATTGGTAATAATTTCAACTCCAAAATCAGCCTTAAACAGCGCAAGCAGTAGTACTATATTACATGGAGATACTGGTCAATTATGGTGTACTATTCCAAAGGATGTGTTTAGTATGTACTTTGTCAATTCAGCTCGTGAACACAATGCAATCACGATGGAATATAATTGTGATTCATTATTAAGTGCATTTAAAAGATATGATCGTGCAATGAACCAAGGGACTTCATCTGACATGTCTATTAAACTACAGGCTATGCCAGAATGGAACAAGTCTAATTTCAATGACATTTCCAGCAGTCGGGTGAGTGGCACCAGTGAGGATGCCGATGAGCAAGCGAATGGGAGGCAGAATCCGGTTTGTGCTCTACGAATAACATTCGAGGAGCTTGTTTACACATCAGCTGGTAATACAAATGGTGGTACAACTGGATATAATGGAAGTGATGGTATGCCAGTATCGACAACACCCGGACAAGTCGGAAGTAATAAAGTGATATTGCATTCTTTTAAAGTGCCTGTACGGTTGCTATTCAAAGCGCAAGATCTTAGTATTAAGGAACCACTTATCAACTATGCGCAACTTCTCATGTATAAGCTTCCCTCCGTTAATGGGGAGTTTGGTACAGCATTCCACAATTTCATAAGAAGGATTGAACGATTTACACATGTACAGAATTTGAAGCTACGTGGAACACGAAAACTTCAGAGTAATAAGAGTAATGAGAATGATAACGGGTCACCCAATGATATTGATCTTAAGATCATAGTAGATGAGTTAGAGTGGCATTTAGAAATATGCTGGAACGGTCCACTGGACCCTGTTATCCAGCAGGGTGAGGAAGTTTCTGAGGAATATACAAACGAGCAAAACAATGTGCATAGTAACAGTAGTAACATCCCAAACTCTTTTCCAACAATAGATGTAGCTGAGACCCCAAGAGAATCGCCATCGATTATGGGTAGTCGTACACGGGCTGGGATAGACGAAGACGAAGACCTTTTGCGTATAGAAGATAGTGAAATGCTTGCTACTAGAAACATGTCCCTCGCAGCCACAGATAGCACGTTGAACAGAGGTCAAGATGGGACACAGTCAAAACGAACTGTCTTAGAAGATGTGTCCGTTATGGTTGAGCGCGCAGAGCAAGAAAGCTGGTTGGCACACGAGGTAATAATACGAAACAAGGATTGGAAAGTGTGCTCTAAACTATATTCCGCATTCGAGGAGATTGTATTAGCCATCTCCCACGATGAGTCGTGTGTATTTCACTGTTCTCTAGACAGGGAGGGTTGGGGAGATGCCGAAGATGCAGAAAACGTCAGAGAGAAGGGCCAGATAATATACTACGTAGCTAGATCAAAGGGCTTGTGAAGATCATGAATGCATATAAAATAGAATAATTTTAGACTGTTTTAAATCCGTACACCAATCCCGGATATGTTTTAATATCACCCATACATTTTTCAAAACGCAGCAAATTTGAAAAGACAAATTTCTAGAGAACGCGCGACCAAAATGGAAATGTGAACTGCGCAGCGAACGGAACAAACTGTTGCCACATTCTGAAATGAGTAGGAGTGATATTAAAACAGAATACCAATTTTTAATTCTAACATTAGAAAAATACATAAAACACCATATCAACAAATTAAGGAAAAATGGTATGTAAAATGTGGTAGAAGAAGGTGGGAGTTAGGTTAAACTTGTGGTTCAGGGCACCCCGTCCAAGTTGAGATGCTAAATAAGACTCGAATGGTATTATATGAGTAACAAGCCTTTTAGAGATGGACTCGATGCCATATTTATAGTGGGATATGTATGAAATAAGTCAGATCGAAACAGTACTGGTAGCAAAGTACAGTGGTAGTAGAGCACAAAAATTTGATTGGTTTCTATGAGCATCAGCTACGTTAAATGAAGTTAACACTCTTCAATAAAAGAAACCTCTGACAAGTTTGAAATTTGCTGACAATTAGAAGCACAATGAACGGTCGAATCTAGCAAGAACCAAAGTTTCAGACCTCCTGTCATTTCCCTATTATTATGACACTTTTTACTAACATCCTCGTCTAATGATAACCCATGTTATTGTTATGTTTTATTTTTAAATAGGCTAAAGTTCACGGTTCCCTAGCTCGTGCTGGTAAAGTTAAATCCCAAACCCCAAAGGTCGAAAAGACTGAAAAGCCAAAGAAACCAAAGGGTCGTGCTTACAAGAGATTATTGTACACCAGAAGATTCGTCAACGTTACTCTAGTTAACGGTAAGAGAAGAATGAACCCAGGTCCATCTTCTCAATAAATTTAACGATTAAAGACATACATTTAATTTTTTCATTTATTGGATATTGGAATATTTAACAAAGGGTTAATACAAAGTATATTAAACTTGTACTGTTCATTATTCTGTATAAATTTCATATAATCTTTATGTACTACACACATACAAGAACATAAACTGTTTTAAAAATATTATCAATGACGGTGGTGATTGTAGGTGTCTACTAAGGTAGATGTCTTGGTTAAGTAGTAAGAGTATGTATATAAGTCTTTGGAAGGATGTATTGTCATGGCCAGTGCTGTTTGACTAATCATGTTCCACTGTTATATTGGTATAAGATTATTTTGTTAGGTTTTTTGTCGATGGAGGTCATCGTTGCTTTGCAAAAAAATATCATGATACTGAAAAAAAATAAGCATTCAACAGCTGCAAGAACCACCATAATACAGGTCTGCCTGAAGAAGTGGACATATTGAACTAACTTGAAATATTTAGTAACGATGGCAGAAACCACTACTATCACAAAGGAACATTTAAAGGACCTCCAAAACACCATCAAAACACAGTTTATCACACCGTACAAGAGTGATGCCAAGGCATTACGTGAAATATCTTCCACTACAAAAATCCAGGACTCAACTCCTGAGAAGGAACTTGTAAAACTGTCCCAACTGATTAAATCACATGTCACTAAAATTGGTATCATTCTGAAGCCAGAGACCTTCAATGAAGAGAATTATAAAGCAGCATTTAACGAACTGAAAAGTTTCACCGATTTTGTGTTTTATTATTTCAGTCTATTGCCATTATTCTATAAAGATGATCAATACGCAGAATTCCTACTCAAGAAGCTAGACAGTGCCACATTCGAATTGTTGAATGGTATGGAGGTACTGTGTGAAGAACTAGATAGGAAATTCGGAGCAAATGATTCAGATGAAGATAGGCTGCTCTGTATAGGTATGATCTGGTCTGGGTGTGATTCTTTGGAAACTATTGGCCAAAAGGGAAACTTTGGGTTATTGGCTGATGCTATTAGAAGCAGTAATGGTTTGGTCGATGATGTCTTGGAAGACATTGATAACTTCTTAGAAAACCCAACACTGGGTGATGACATGTTTGATGATGAATTTGATTCTGAAGAAGAAGATCAGGTGGAAGAAAGTAAAACTGAGGAAGAAGAACAAGTTCTAAAGAATATATCAGAATTTTTGGAAGTATGGAAAACAAACTTGAAAATGATCAAATTATTATTGTCATCCTTCGTTTCAACAATTGCTTCTAATACATATAAGCCGGTCGACTCCAAAGGTGAAACTCTTGATGAACTACAGAGCTTACATCTGGAAATAACTGAAGAGATTGATAACCTTATTGGTGATGTCTTTATGGCAGACTTAAGTTTTTCCACTGATGATTATTCTGAACAAGTTGAGTCGTTAAACAAAACGTTATCGAAGATCGTATCAGTAATCAAAAAACTTAATAAGAATGACGCCAAGAAGGCTAAGTGGATAGACGTATGGGAGATCAAATATTTCAAAAAGGAATAAAGTGTATCTCCTAATCAAAAGCGCTAAGAGAAAAATTTAAGCATTATATAGAGATTTATGTATCCTAGAGGTTCTAGTATTATGTATTATAAATAGTCTCGTTTTTCATTACAATTTTAGGATATCATATTTTGGTCCTTGTGGGATTAATCCTGTTGGGTTGATCACCTTTTGTGAGCGTGCGTAAAACAGTTTAATGTGATTGAAATTGGTAGTAGATCTAAACGCATCTGTATTCCAATACAAATTCCTTAGCCACAAATGAATGTACTTGTAATCATTTCTGATTGTTTTCCAATCACACTTGAAGATTGAGACATGGCTTGTGTCAAATCTTATCATTGTCGAGAATAATCTGATATCTGAGTCTGTTAGATGGTTAGCAAAAAGATAGAATTTTTTCAAAATCTTAGATTCGTCAGTTGTTCCATTGCTTTCTAACAGTTTGTCATAAACTTCCTTCAATTGGGCTTCTATCTTGTCAAGGTTCTTGTAAAGGTTGGTTAGGTTTTCCTCGTATATGCCTTGGTTTGCGGATTTACCCACAGAGTAGACACCGATGTTGACATTTGGCCCGAGCCAGTTGTTGAACTTGTCTAATTCAGGAATCAATTCATTTGGTGACAAATCGACATTCTTCTCTGCATCGGATGGGTCGATAAATTCGTTAAAGGAACTGTTCAAGATCCTGATTATTTCACCACTGTCGTTGTTTACGATTGTCTTTGTTTTCAAGTCCCATAAAACTGGAACACTGAAGCTGCCTTTGTAGTCTGGATTACTCATGAAGTACAATTCCTTGATGCTCTTCACTCCATAGTGTGGATCAAATGACCCATCAATGAACAGTCTACTGCTGTCATCAGATATGTCGCCCAGGAAAGTGGACGTATCATTTTTAGATGATTCGATACCACCGTCAGATGTATAGGCATTGTCGCCCATCTCTTTAGGGTCTGCTTGCAAAAATTTCCAGCCGTCGGAGCCTAGAAGCCATTGGGCGACAGAAACTCCAATGACCGAGTCCAACCCTTTGAGTGTTCTTGCGACCATTGCTCTCTGTGAGAATGGGCATCCTAGAGCAACATACAACCAGTATCTGCCCTTTTCAGGTTTGTAAATTGGGTGTGATGGTGAGATGGTTTCATTGAATGACGTAACTGGTTTTGACATATTCGAAAGTGTTTGAGATATTGGGTTATGGTCTTTTGTGTTTAATGTATACTAAATAATCTACAATTGTTGATAGATCATCAGAGTATAGCATATTCACATCCTTTATATAGAATAATGTTTGATACGTGTCATAATAGCTTATTCATCATTTTTCCTTGTTCGTTTATTTTCTTTGTCATAATGAATACATTAAGGGTGAGAGGTTTCGCCCTTAGTAATCTTTTTTTCGCAGTAAAATTAATAGTGGGGTGAAATTTTTAGCGATTACTAAGCTACTGCTCAACGCACCGAACAACAAGAACCGTGTTTATTTGTAATTGGAGTTGGGATCTGGCATTACGTATTGGTAATTCCAATGGAGTATCGTAAGAATGAGTACGGCTGTTTATGACGGAAGTAGTTCAATGATGTTTCCATGAGAGAAAGAGATGTTGAGATTTTCAACAACATTTTATGTTTTTATGTAAATATTAACAAGGTCATTTGCTCAACTTAGAAGGTATAGACAATTATTAAATATGTGCTTTCATTATTTTAAGAGTAATACAGCCGAGAAAGTAGGAAATGGGTGGGCACTCTTCTAAATTATATGACTGTTTCGATACTGGTTTTTTTTACTTAAGTGTATACAATATACAATGAGCAAGCACATTGTCTTTTACTGATGCTTGCACTGTTGTTATTGGTTTAGGCTAGGGCTGGTGGAATATGCATATATCTGATGAGCAATGCTTGGTGCATACTCCACGATGGCAACTACGGAGATCTACGTCAGCAGATAGTATTAGCCGTTTTCTGTACATAAACGAATATGTAGGTTGAACCAACGCTAACTCAAAAGCTATGCTTGGATGTGAACTGGACCAAGTTGGTAACGATGCAAATAATAGCAAATACCAACAAAGTACTAAGGTTTCCACTGAACCCGAATATGCGGTGTCTGGATGTTGTTCATCAAAAACGCTGGTGAATTTGAAATTTCTAGCATTTTTAGTTTTTTTGGTCAGCGCCAAGACAAAAAAATAGTGCTGGTTTAAGTGAACCAGCCTGAAGAGAGAATTTAGCTTGTGCCAGTAAAAGAATTTATACTAGTTACGGTAGCTCAGGGACCCATTTTCATACTGGTAGTGACCCAATTTGTAACAGTTGTTATTGCCTCTGGCTATTTCATTTCTCCTTTCTTTAGGAGAATATTCCTTGTGTTTACATTTCAGGTTGGGTGCTTGCAGGAAACATAAACAAAGAGATACATATGTTTATATCTGGCCACTTCTTCTCCGCTAAATACCATGTCGTTGCCTGTGTATCCGCTTAATTGAGGGTAGGAAGCATAACATAGCTATCAGACCCTATGCTTGAGGGTTTGTTTATACTGTTCCCAGGACCAGACATAATGTAAACATTGCTTAAAATCCTCTTTGGTGCAAGATGTATATAAAGTGGGACATAGTTGGTATTCTTTTCACTCATCCAAACTTCTTCTCTTATAATTTTCCTTTGTATAAAGTACAATAATAGTATCAATAGCATCACATTCCAACAAGAATACTCCATTTATTTTAGTTTATCTAACACTTAGCAAATACATCACATTGCTCACTGTTTCAATTATACACACAACTAATCCTTTTGCTATAATAAACATGTCATTCGCTCAAATATACATTACGCTGTGCGTAGTCTTCCTCTCCATTACAAATGCCTTTAACAATGATTTAAAGAGTAACGTCGCTGTTTACTGGGGCCAAAACTCACAAGGTGGCCAACAATCCCTGGCATCTTACTGTGAATCTTCTGACGCCGACATCTTTTTACTATCTTTCTTAAACGACTTCCCAAACATGGCTCTAAACTTCGCTAATGCCTGTCTAACAACCTTCCCTGATAACGATCGTCTCTTACATTGCTCCAAGATCGCTGAAGATATTAAGACTTGTCAATCTCTAGGTAAGAAGGTTTTACTTTCTCTAGGTGGTGCTAATGGTGCTTATGGTTTTGCTGACGACTCTCAAGCCGAAGACTTTGCTCAAACTTTATGGGACACATTTGGTGAAGGCTCTGGTGTCACCGACCGTCCATTCGATTCTTCTGTTGTTGATGGTTTCGACTTTGACATTGAAAACAACAACCAAAAGGGTTACGTCGCATTAGTCAACAAATTAAGAGAACTTTTCAAGTCTGGTTCTAAACAATACTATATCGCTGCTGCTCCACAATGTCCATACCCAGATGCCTCTGTTGGTGATTTATTAGCCGGTGCTGACGTTGATTTCGCTTTCATTCAATTCTACAACAATTACTGTAACATTGGTCCAAACTTCAACTGGGACACATGGGTTAACTTCGCTGAAAACATCTCTCCAAACAAAAACATTAAATTATACTTAGGTTTACCAGGTTCTCCTACTGCTGCTGGTTCTGGTTATGTTGGTGATCTAGAAGTTTTGAAATCCACTGTTGAAAAGATCTCTACCTCAAAGAACTTTGGTGGTATTTCCTTATGGGATGCTTCTCAAGCATTTGCCAATGAAATTGACGGCGAATCTTACATCCACCAAGCTAAAAAGATCTTAGATAAGGATATCCCAGAAACTCCAGCTACTTCCACTACCTCCACTACCTCTACTTCTTCTACTTCTACTTCAACCTCCACTTCTACTTCTGATGCCATCCCAGCAACTACTTCTACTACTTCCAACACCTCCCCTACCCAAACCACACAATTTCCTTCTGCTATTACAACTGCTCACCCAGTTTCAAAGACATCTGAATTAGACATTCCAATTATCACCACAGATCTAGTGTCTACATCCATTGTCGTCAACTCTGACAGAACTACAACAATTGTTCTACCATGTACCACAACTACTGAAAACAATGTTGTCAACACTGAATCTATTATTATTACTGTCACTACCTATGAAACATCTATCACTAGAACTGTAACTGCTCCATGTCCTACAACTACTTTATCTCCAGCTCCTACTGACTCTGCTAACGATGACAACTCCTCCAATCCATCGTCTTCAGCACACGCTGCAGCCCAAAGATTGAACTCTCTGTTTGCTAAGAACGAATACAACGGTAACGAAGGTTGTACTGAAGGTGAATTATCATGCACAGGTAACGGTGACTTTGCCATCTGTAACTTCGGTAAATGGGTAAATATGCCATGTGCTGCCGGTACTACATGTTATGCTTATGATTCTGGTAATGTTGTCTACACTCAATGTAACTACATTGACTTGAAGGCAAGTTTCCTCTAGTTTAAGAAATATCCAATTCTCATGACAAATTGGAGTCATTTCTTATCCAATTATACGCAATATCATTCATGCATAATTCACAGCATCATACTTAATAACAACTATTACATAGTTACATCTTATATATATTAATCTCATGTTACATTTTTTTACATCAATTTCTGTTTTAAAGCTATTCTATATTAATATTATACTATTACATTCAGTCTGTGAGGCTAACTATTTATGAACTAAAGAATAAGCATATACACGAGATCTGATTTCTATAGTTTCCTCATCCTCGTCGAACATAGGCTTCCAATTGACCATTTCAATCAGATCTGCCTTGAACCCGAAATCCTGTTCAGCAGTCTCAAAAAACTTTAAATCAGCATCCAATAGCCATGGTCTATGTGGCGAGAACACCACTAATGCCTTACCATCCTTCTTTAGCAAATCTTCGGTTGTCTTTAGTAATTTATGATGCTCTGTGTGATTGAATACCAAATCACTCAATATGATTAAATCAAACTTTTCACCGTTGTTTAATTCTAAAATATTATCGTAATCGTTACCCCAAATATAACCTTCAACTTTTACATTTTCTAGGTCTTTACAATTATATGTAATATTCTCGATTAAATTAGGATCTGGATAGTCAGTAGAGACCACATTCTTAGCGCCAATCAGCCCAGAGACAACAGATGGTAGGGCACTTGCAGCACCTAATTCTAAAACAGTCTTGTTCAGGACTAAATCCGAATGTTCATCCAGGTATTTTGCAGTATATTTGCCTGCATTCCAAAGTAAATGGCCCCATAAAGGTGAAGCACCGACTAATCTCAGTTCGATATCTGATTTTTGATTTTTAGACTCAGGAGAAATTGATTCTCTAGTGTAGGATACAAAATGCTCTTGTGGGGCTGGAGGACGGAAATCTTCAGGCTCATCGAACATACCACCACCTAGGGATTCAGTATCAGACATATTACACGGATTTTAAAAACTGATTTTGCCTTGGGTCACTTCTTTGGAACTTGTATTGCCATATATTATGTTGTTAATGTTATGAAAATTTTTTAGTTTTCTATGCCAGTTCAATTCCGCGATGAGATGGAGCGTCACTCTACAGATTCAAGAGAAAGGAAGTTCTGTATCAAATACAGGAAGAGACGATGCGATTAGCAAAAGAGTTGGGTATTAACAAGGTGCATGTGGTGTGGTGTGGTTATGACACCTATGAAAGGTACTAACTCTTCAGTTGATACCTAAGTAAATTTCAACATTTTTAGAGAGCGATCACCAATTGATTGTATACACCTTTTTAGCGTCTTATCGTACAAGGTACATCCCAATAATCATATACACGGTATGTCATCTGCCGAATGACTGATAGTCTCGAAAGTGTTCTGTATTAGTCGGAATGTTCTTTATGCATAACTTTGGAGTCATTGAAGGCAAAATAATCATTATCTCAGATGATTAGGTGTGGAGATCTTAACTCCGAGGCTACACATGCAAGAAGCGATGGATGTCATTTTTACCCCAATTTATGGTAAACATCAAAATAAGACAAAAGTATATAAAAGGTATGATTTCTGAATATACATACCTGTGTATTGGCATCCAGCGTTCCTTTAATATATGTTACAGATAGGTATATCGAAATATAATTAAACAATGGCCAAGCAAGTTGCCAAAACCTCCAGGGAAACTATAACCTATAAGGTCGCAGCACCATTTTTCATCATAACATTCAACTCTCCAGAGACCTACAATGCCTTGACCCGTAATGATTTCATGTATCTGTTAACAGTATTGGAAATTTCTGAAGCCAATCCAGATTGTTATTTCACAGTTATCCAAAGTTCAGGTAAGTTTTTCTCTAGTGGAGCCAATATCAATTCGATTCCACCTGAGAACTCAACCAAGGCTAATCCAAAGCCAAAGGAAGAGGAAGTCCAGTTGTGGTTGGATCATTTCTTTTCGAAGAATCAGTACATTACAAGTGCTTTTATAAAGCATAAAAAGATTCTGATTGCGTGTCTAAATGGGCCGGCTATTGGTCTAACTGCATCTATCGTGTTTCTGTGTGATTTGGTGTACTGTTTAGATGTGGACCAGACGTATTTACAATTCCCATTCAGTAAGTTGGGATTATCCAATGAAGGGGCTATATCTTGGTCTCTGCCGCTGAAGCTAGGTAGGAATAAGAGTTTAGAAAAGCTGCTGTTTGCGGAGAAGATATGGGGTAAAGAGCTGGTCGGGAACACTATCATTGACAACAAAGGGAAATATGCCAACTTATACAAGGAGAATAAGAACGATGCTGCTGCTGTTACTAGGAGATTCAACGAGTTAGTAATCGAGGAGTTACAAGAAAAGGTAGACGGATTATTCTTGCCTACACTTCTCAAGATGAAGCAACTGTTGCACGAAAGTCATATTGATGAGATAGAATTGATTAATTCGAGAGAAGTCCATAGTGCCATGCCATTTTGGATAGATGGGGAACCCCAGAGAAGGTTCAAAGAAATGAGAGATGCCAAGCAGAAGAAAAAGCAAATAGCAAGCAAGGTCTGAGGAAAAAAGGATGTCTGTTTGCTTTTATTTGTGAAGTGTTTGTTATTTTTCTATTATTTTTATTATTGTATATAGTAAGAATATTTAATCAATCATATATCGTCTTCTTCTGGTTCGATGGTACGGAGAATCACTTCCATCGGGATCTCTGCGTTGGCCTCGTCTTCGTTGAAACTGTTTGCCCTTTTGTTTGAGACGTTGGCACCGCCAAGCACGAAGAAGACCAGGATAACGATCGCTAGGAGGCCACTTCTGGTGGTGTGCCATCTGAGATTTTCGATGTCTGATTTTATTCCTGCTAGGACTTTTATTGAGATTTTGTTTGTGCAATCGTTGAGGCTCAGGTTGATTGTCCTGTACAGCAGGGTGTTCTCTACCTTCTGGTTGTTGAATTCTACTTTCCCGTCCTTTTGTACTTTGTCGATGATCAATTCGTTAATCTCGTCGAGGTCTGCGCTCAGGTCCCTTTTCAGTTTCATGACCTGGATGTTGTGCAAGTTGAACTGTGTGTCCCTTGAGTTTTTTATAATGAATTTGATCTCACTTTGTAGTGAATTGAACAGGTGTGACTGCTTGTCGAGTTCTGAGTCTCTGAGGAAGTTCTCGTTGTACTTCAAGTAGAACTCGTCGTTCAGTACCCCGACGATGACTTTAAGCATTGCCTCTGACTGTGTGTCTGAGAAGCCGTTTTCCCGCATATCAGTGTAGATCTGCATGGTATCCAGTTCGTTCTCTGCTGCAGTGGGTTTGTGTGGGTTGATATTTGTGTCGAGGATGAGTTGTTCCGACAGTGCTTTTATGAGGTCACCTTCGTCCTCGTCGATCTCCTTGACGATGGGGTCCTCTGTCTTGTCTGTATCCTTGGTCTTGGGTATTGTGTAGTTGATTGGTTTTAGTAGCATTGACTTCTGTAGTGTGGTTTTGTTATCTGTGGCACCACTGCTGAACAGTCGGTGAGGGGAGAGTGCACTGTGTGCAGTGCGCACCCCTTTGTGTGTGGTAAGTACCGCTTTGTGTGCTGTTCGTGGTTGGGCACATTGTAATATGGTGCTGCATGCACGGTAACTATTACGAACAATCTTAAGCATTGTCTATCGCATGTTTATGAGTAAAGGTGTTGTCCTGAGTGCGTGTGTGTTGTGCGTGCTCTCTGTAGATATTTTTCACTAGTGATTTTAATATTATATAATTTTTCATTTTTTTTACCATACATACATTACATAAGGGAAAACGCAACGATGATAGAAAATAAGTATAAGAAACCCCGTAGTAGTAGTTTGTAAACTTGAAAGGTGGTAGAGAATAGCAAAGCCAAGGGTAAATATGGTACCACCGTTTCAACGTACATTTATGACAACATGTGTGTCGCATATCAAACGCACAAGACTTCCTCCTAGACCCAAATTCACTGCCGAGCTAGAACTAGAATGCACGGAGGTGTTCTTGCACGGAGGCAGTGGTGCTGGAGGACAAAAGATCAACAAGACTAACTCTAAGGTGCAATTGAAGCATACTCCCACAGGCACTATAGTGACGTGTCAGGAGACCAGATCGCGGGACCAGAACAGGAAGATCGCGAGGGAGAAGATGGCATATGAGCTGGCCAAGCTGGCGAACCCTAATGGTACCAACGAGACCGAGAGGGATACATTGTTGCGGACACTCGCCCAGCAGAGCAAGAAGGCCAAGTCTAAGAAGAGTTCTAGGAAGCATGAGATGCATAAGAGGGAGAATGAGGAGATGGAACTGCAGCGGCAGCGGGAGGATGCAGAGATCCTAAAGAAGATGATGGGAGAGTGAAGATGGGAGGATAAAGTAGACATAAACTCCGACGTAGAGACTCGAACCCTTATATCTACAGGTGAAAGCGTGATGTAGTCACCGTTACACTATATGGGGATATAAGTCTGTGAATTTTGGTGTTTTCAAAATGAGGCAGTGCCTCAACTGCCACTGCAAACGTGCAGCGGAATCTGTGTATGTGTCTATGTGTCTGTGTGTCTATATGTAGCTAAACAACTGCACATGCGTATACTTCAGGGTGTGGTGCACCGACGTCCTGTCTGCATGCAGAGACAGCTGCGTGATGTTTTCCCAATTGCGTGTCTGTGTGTGCCATTGATCTCTAACGAGCACACATGAACACAAACACAAACACAAACACGCCTGTGGATACAGATCACAGGTCCCTTCCAGATGCCCAGTGCACTGTTATACCGTGCGGGCCCTGCCTGTCAGGGTTCTTAGCAATAACCTTAACCTTTTCCAGGGGGCTGTGAGTCTGCGGTTGTGTCTAAGTGTCTGTCGGTGTGTGCGGTTGTGTCTGTGTCTGTGCTGTTCTACGTGCGCGTGTGTGGTCGTTCCTGTGCTGGCACATTCTCTGGGGCGCTGCCTGCCGGGTCCTCCCCACGCCAGTTTCTGTGTGTGCTGTCAACGCCCACACGCCGGGCATTGCTCCAGTAACGCACGGCGACCCGTTGGCTGCAACTATTGAGCGGTGGCGGCACACAAACACGCGCACACAAACACGCACATGCACATGCGCACCGCACAGCCAGAAAAAATAGGGACGCTCCGGACTGCACACACACACGCGCACACCGATCTGCTCGTACAATACCCAGCCAAGAAAAGAGCACATCGTGGCTGCAAATATTGTGTTCCCTGGAACTCTATATCGCAATGCCACTCGCCTCCAACACCAAACCATGCATGATCCGTTGTACATTACAAGAATATATTAAGCACTCTATATATCGCAACACTTCACCAAGTAAACAAACGCCACCTCTTCTCCTCATAAAACTATACATTTACATCACCAACCCCGTATTTGCTTACACATATACCCCATATACCACACGTGTTACGCCACACACATACATCACTGCTCTATAAAGAAACAGTTCCATCATAGACACATCGCCTCTTTCTTTCTTTTTTTCATTATACCAAAAAAGAACAGAAATTTATTATACAGAAAAAAATAAGGAATAAAAACACACATATTTTACTCTCCACCTTTGATTTTGGTTCTCATATATTCAGTGTTTTGCTCATCTTATAATAACAAGGTCTATTTTGTTACAGCTTTTTATGCATACTCTATATTAACTGCTGTTTCTCATTCTTTTAAGATATATTGCATCTCCAACAGGTACAATACCCCACAAGAATATACTGACACACGCACACTTACGCATATTCTGATATAATAACATCCCTCTTTGCAATGGGACGTCCCAAGAAATTAATAAGCGAACAAAATATCGTTAATTTTCAAAGAGATATAGAACTAGCTGGTAGCAGGACCGAATCGCTCC
Organism: Jamesozyma rosinii; assembly: GCA_003708425.3. Taxonomy (NCBI): domain Eukaryota; kingdom Fungi; phylum Ascomycota; class Saccharomycetes; order Saccharomycetales; family Saccharomycetaceae; genus Jamesozyma; species Jamesozyma rosinii. Next base: position 115,501 of record PPOD03000226.1, read on the forward strand.
TCAAGGACAAAAAGGGAAGATCTAAATCTTGTCTCCTATGCAGGCGCAGAAAACAAAAGTGCGACCATAAACTCCCAAGCTGTACTGCATGTCTGAAAGCATCGGTGAAATGCATACAACCATCTAGGTACACCCAACCAATAGATAAGCACTCGGATATTCTCCCGCAGCAACAACAACCACTCAGCAACTTCCAGGAATCTCCAAACAAACAAACAACAATAATAAAACAGGAAACAATTCGACCACTGCCGCAAATAGATACCACAGCATCGCAATTACCAACAAGAACAGACTCTCCGCATACCACTAAAGCAGCAACAACTTCACCAGCACCAGCACATAACCGCGTCACGAAAAGGAAAACAAAACCCAATAACAAAGACCAGTACACAACATTCATAGAAAAGAAACTAAAGTATCTGGAGGGACTCATTGATCTCCCACTAGGTGGCGCAGTGTTTAACAAGAAACTAGCACACTACAAAAAGATCACTCATCTGCTGGGAGATATAGAAGGCCTGGAAACCACACCCTTGCATACCGAAAACACACTTATTCAGAACAATGGTACTCCATCACAACAACAGCAACAACAACAAAGCATTACATCGTCACATCACAGTATACTAGACATAGACATAGACCCACACGAATACGGACAGAATACCAGAGCAAACAGCATCAACACTCTAGCCACAGAAACACTAGACTCGATAAACTTCTCAAAGTGCATCTTCGCCAAATACTTCCCCAGGGGAACTCTAGTATACAACCCGATATTCGAATTCGACGAAAACTTGTCCCGTTCCTTCTTAGAGACATACATCACACGACTACAATTCAAATACCCGCTTCTAGACGAACAGGAAATATACACCTTCCACGAACAATTCACCAAAAATAACATATATTCATACTCAACTAACGAATTCCACTTCTGCGCAGGCAGAATGTGGCTGGTATTCGCCATCAGCGCATACCTACACATGACAACCGGAAAGTACAGAGGCGCACCTCCGTCCCGCTATTTCTCCACAGCAGTAAGACACATCACAAAGTGCGGTCCAAACTTAAACTACGTCCAGAAGGTAGAACTACTCACATTGCTCACTCTATACATTCTCAGAACAGACAGGGACTCAATGACCCTGTATGAGATCATGAAGGACGTCATGACTATTGCAAAGGACAAACTACACCTCAACACTTGGTGCACGCGCGACCCCTTCGCAAACAAAAAACTAAGACTCTTTTGGTGCATATACCTCCTCGAAAGAATGATCTGCGTGGCGGTAGGCAAACCGTTCATATTAAAGGAATCCGAAGTGACACTCCCGCTCTTCAACGAGGACGCATTTAACACAAAGAAAAACTCAAGGGTCCGCGGAATCCATTTCATCAACCAATCCCTCTCACTCCGCAGAATAGAGTCGAAATTCGTAGAGACCCTAAAGATACTCCCTTCAAACAAACAGTCCACACTCTTGAAGAAGACCCAACTCTCACTAGTGAAAAAATACTTTGACGAGCTCGAATTCTGGAGATCCACGTGTTCGACATCTGACGTCCGCAACTTCGAAAACGAAACACTAAAACTATACTACTACAGAGCAGTCAGACTCCTCATCCAGCCATACCTAGAGTTCCTCACCCCAGATGACAGGCTCTTCAGGGAATGCCAGGCAGCAGCAGGACAGATATGTCAGCTCTACAAGATCTTCCACCAAAAGACCATTAATGGCCACTCAACTCCCGCAGTGCACACAGTATTCGTAGCAGGCGTAACACTCATCTACTGCATGTGGCTCGCCAGAAACTTCGATGACAAGAGAAGAAGGAAACTCGGAGACCAGTCTAAACACACCAGGCCGCTGGTGAGCGCAAGCCTGTTCTCTACCATGGACGACCTGAGAGCATGCTCCGTCTGTCTATACGTCATGACAGAGAGATCAAATTTTGCAAGAGTGTTCAGAGACACTTTTGACCAGTTGATGAACGCAACAGTAGGGAACCTGATAGAGAGATGCGGGCCAAATTCATCAGAACTGATACATGTCAAGTATAGGGCCAAGGTACATGATGGTATGCTCATGGGTACAAACACAGCCACCAAGGACGAGACCGCAGACAGTAACAGTACTATAAATCCAAATAATAGCACAAATATGGATAATGCAGCAGGTTCGATCTCTTCAGATAGACCCAGGAAGTTTGCACAAAACAATAATAGCAAGGACGACGACGACACAAATATGGAAAATGGTAGCATACAACACGATGATTCAACAACGACAAAGGGAATGCCCCCTGCAGAAAACAGAACGTTCGGCAAGTATCAAGCTGAAGAGCATGTCGGGTTTGTGGAAAACTCTCAGGTCGACCTAGAGGAACAAAGAATATTCAAGCAAAGACAAGGTGTATTGGAAAAGACAGCAGTTCCAAAGAGTCTGGCCTACTTACTGACAGACGTCAGTTCTTCAAACAAACACAATGAAGAAATACAGAAACAGGACATTAACACATCCATTGGTCGCCAAGGGCCAGGTATGGTTAGCAACGACTCTAATATAAGTGATATCGACAGAAATGGTAGACTGAATCAATATATCATCAAGAAGCCCGAACAGATAAACGAATTCGATTGGCAGAACCTGCAACAGCAGGCTTTCTTGCAGCAACAATCAGCACAGCAAAACCTACAAGTATACCTGTCATCTCTAAACAACCCTATCAGCAAGACTTCAATCCTCAGTAGTCTGCCATCGCCTTCCATAATATCCGCCAGCGAGATACCGGAATCCCTGCGTACGAGCACCAATGATAGGCCTTCCTCTTCTTGTTCCAACACACTGCCAACCAATATAATGAACAACAATATAGTGTCTCCAACTCTCAATGATATTAACCTGTCAAAAAATAGGAGGGCAACATTAGAGAAAGCTTCAAATGTTGGTGCACCACCATCCACTACAGGAATCAGCAGTATGTTGTCTTCTTTCTCAAACCCCGGTCTCAGTACTGTCGCCTCCAATGCTCAAATTAACCGTGCAAAGAGTGATGGGCATATAAATAGGAAACCCACGGCTGACCAACGCAATAATATTTTGCAAAGAACAGATAAACCTTCCAATGGTGGTGTTCTGTTTGACAACGGCACACACGATATGATTAACAATATTTCAACCTGGACAACAAATTCTATCGTTGAATCCATGAATGTATTTCCATACCAGGATAATCAAAACCCAACCATGGCTGAAAATCGAGGCTCTACAGTAGGAAACTCCAGTGTGCAACAAGTAGTTGATGTATATCCAAGTCAAGTCATCTCTAGTAAACCCCGTCAGCAGGAAGAGTACATGGATCATAGCAATATCACGCTGAATTCGTATCATGCTGATAGCAACGATAGCATCAATCCGAGTAACAACCCCAGCAACATTCCTAGCAGCCTGCATTTAACTAATTCAGCAAGTAACGAGTTTTTCAATACACCAGGTAGTGAGACAAGCAGACCACAGAACCAAGAAGGCTGGGAAAATCTGGTTCCATCATCTCAGGCAGAAGAGTTCTGGACAGTAAATGATGACTATGGGTTTTTAACATGATTTGTCCTTTGCTTCGATCGCCTATCTAGTGCATATATATTATATGAGCATTTACATAACATTGTATTATATAATTACCAAAGTCATGATATCTTTAGGTGTCATTTTTTGTGTTACAGCTGGGGAGCTCTAAATTTGGAGAGGAGAAGGAACAGACTCTTTGCATGTTCTGTCAACTTGCACCTATCGTTTGTACTATTCTCACTATATATTTTTTCGCTACTTCTCTTTCTTCTGAGCGAAAACCAACAGCCAGAAAAATACTCAATTGTATAAAAAAATCGACATTCAAAATCAACTACACATACAGCATATATACAAAGAAGCAAGCCACAAGCGTACACCCGATCTAGAAATGAGTACACAGCCATCCAATACTTCCTTTAAATTCGTTGCACTAGGTGGTGGTAACGAAGTCGGGAGGTCATGTCATATTATTCAATACAAAGGGAAAACAATAATGCTAGATGCTGGTGTCCATCCCGCGCATCAAGGCATGGCATCACTACCGTTTTACGATGACTTCGACTTATCGACGGTAGATATATTGTTGATTTCACATTTCCATCTGGATCATGCTGCATCGTTACCGTATGTTATGCAACGGACAAATTTTAAAGGAAGGGTGTTCATGACCCATCCAACAAAAGCAATTTATAGATGGTTATTGAGGGATTTCGTAAGGGTCACTAGTATAGGTGATAATAGTTCATTGAAGGAAGACAATTTGTACACCGATGAAGATTTAGTGGAATCGTTTGACAGGATTGAAACAATTGATTTTCATTCCACGGTGGATGTCAATGGTATTAAGTTTACAGCCTTTCATGCAGGACACGTTCTTGGAGCAGCTATGTTCCAGATCGAAATTGCAGGACTTAGGGTCTTGTTTACAGGTGACTACTCTAGAGAGATAGATCGTCATTTGAATTCAGCAGAACTACCACCATTACCATCTGATATCTTAATTGTGGAATCAACATTCGGTACAGCAACACACGAACCAAGAGTAAAAAGAGAGAAAAGTTTGACACAACGTATCCATTCCGCGGTAGCAAAAGGTGGTAGAGTATTATTACCAGTATTCGCTCTAGGTAGGGCTCAGGAAATTATGCTTATCCTAGATGAATATTGGTCACAGCATTCTGAAGAACTAGGTGGTGGCCAGGTCCCGATATACTATGCTTCTGACCTAGCAAGAAAGTGTATGAATGTATACCAGACATATGTCAATATGATGAATGACGGTATCCGTAAGAAATTCAGAGACTCGCAAACGAATCCATTCATCTTCAAGCATATCTCGTACTTGAAAAATTTGGAAGACTTCCAGGATTTTGGTCCAAGTGTCATGCTAGCATCGCCAGGTATGTTGCAAAGTGGTATATCTAGAGATTTACTAGAAAAGTGGTGTCCAGAAGAAAAGAATTTGGTATTAATCACAGGTTATTCGGTGGAAGGAACGATGGCCAAGTTTATTATGCTTGAACCAGATACAATCCCATCAGTCTCAAACCCGGAAGTAACTATTCCAAGACGTTGTCAAGTGGATGAAATTTCGTTTGCTGCTCATGTAGATTTCCAAGAGAATTTAGAATTCATTGACAAGGTTAATGCAACCAATATTATTTTAGTCCATGGAGAATCGAATCCAATGGGTCGTCTGAAATCCGCATTACTATCAAACTTTTCATCATTCAAAGGAACAGACAATGAAGTTCATGTATATAATCCAAGGAATTCTGTAGAAGTAGATGTGGAACATAAAGGTATTAAAATCGCAAAGGCCATAGGGAATATTGTTGATGAAATTCATAAAGAGGACCTAGATAATATTCTCCCTGAATTATCTACTTCAGATAAAATCAAAAAATCAAATGACGATGAACAAGAAGAAAAAACCAAGTCGAATCCGGAGGAAGCTAATGATATTGTTGTATCAGGTATACTGGTCTCTGATGAAAAGAACTTTGACCTGAATTTGGTTGCGTTGACAGATTTGAGAGAACACCACAATGAACTTTCAACGACTATACTAAAGGAGAGGCAAACGGTCACAGTTAATTGTAAGCAAGAGCTTGTATACTGGCATATATCTCAAATGTTTGGAGATGTCACTGTTTTGCAAGATGATGGACATATTACCAATCAATTAAAGAAAGAAGATGTTGATGTGAAAAAGGACGAGAATATCAATCAAAACAATTCAGATACCTTGGTATTACAAATCATGGGTGACATAAGGTTAACTGTTGTGGATAATTCAGCAACTCTGGAATGGAGTCAAAGCTTAATAAGTGACACTATTGCAGACTCTATTATGGCTATCTTGTTGAGTGTTGATTCTGCCCCTGTGAGTGTCAAGATGAGTAGTAAAGCCTGCCAGCATGACCATGAGCATGGTGATGTTATAGAGGAACTATCAGTTCAGCAAGAATCGGCTTGGAAAATCAAACAAGTTGTCGAGCTTTTTAAAGAACAATTTGGTGAATCTTTTACTTTAATGTTAGAAAAAGACCAAACTGTTGAAAACTCAAATGAAGATATTGTTGGTAAAATTACAATTGGCAAAAACTTTGCAGAAGTTAACTTCTCCCAGATGAAAATAGTAGAATGTAATTCCAACCCAATGAAGGGTAGGGTTGAGAGCATAATGAATATTGGTATAGACCTGGTGTCAACATTATGTTGAAGTAAATACTATATAGAAACATTAATCTCTAGACATATGTATTAGGCATTGTATATATTGAGATGAAACGTAACAATATTTATTCAATATTTTTACTAAACTTCATAGTTTATGTGCATTATCTTCAATTAAAATTTCACTCATTATGTACGACTGTATTGGTTTATCTGAAAAATTTAGAAAGAAAATTTCTTGAAAAATTTCTACCAGCTCATCTCATCTCATCATATTAAAGAAGAATTTATTAAATAGACAAAATATTTATTACCATACCAGAAGCTCACTGTAATATCACCAGCCCCTATAGAATGAGTAACACTGACAACACGTTGGCGTTTGATGCTTACCTGGATGATTCCACTACATTCGATGCATTCCAATTAGATCCTAGGCTATTGCAGGCTGTTAAGAACGCCGGCTTTCACCATCCAACTTTGATCCAATCTCATGCAATTCCATTGGCATTACAACAGAAGAGAGATATTATTGCTAAAGCAGCAACGGGTTCGGGTAAGACATTATCTTATTTGCTACCTGTTATCCAAACAATTTTAGACTACAAGAGTAATTCCCAATCCGATGGTATGGATGAGAGTAGTACATTAGGTATTATCATGGTTCCTACCAGAGAATTAGCACAGCAAGTTTCTAATGTTTTAGAGAAGATGATATTATATTGTTCCAAGGATATTAGTTATTTGAATGTCTCAGCAGATATGTCAAATTCTGTGTTAAGCACCTTGTTGATGCAGAATCCAGAAATTATCATTGCTACACCAGGTAAATTAATCAATCTATTAGAAACAAAAATCAACTATATTTCATTGGACAACTTGAAATTTTTAGTAATCGATGAAGTTGATTTGGTTTTGACCTTTGGTTACCAGGATGATTTGAGCAAGATAGCCGAATATTTACCTCTAAAGAAGAATCTGCAAACATTCTTGATGAGTGCCACATTGAATGATGATATTCAAGAATTAAAACAAAAGTTCTGTCGTGCACCTGCTATTTTGAAGTTTAACGATGACGAGATAAATAAAGAGCAAACTAAATTGATTCAATACTACGTGAAGACTAGTGAGTTTGATAAGTTTTTGCTATGTTATGTCATCTTTAAGCTAGGTCTTATCAAGGGTAAGACAATAATTTTTGTCAACAATATCGATAGAGGATACAGATTGAAATTAGTTCTAGAACAGTTTGGTATTAAGTCATGTATTTTGAATAGCGAATTGCCTTCAAACTCTAGACAGCATATAGTGGATCAATTCAACAAGAATGTATACAATCTGTTGATTGCTACTGATGATACCGAATATATTAAGGAAGAGGAAGAGGATATGGAAGGAACCACTGAAGAAAAAGCTGAGGAAACTAAAGATGTTGCAAGTGGCTCTACGGATGCAAATACAAAGAGCCAGAAGAAAAAGCAAGAACCAAAGAAAGATAAAGAATATGGTGTTTCTCGTGGTGTTGATTTCAAAAATGTTGCATGTGTATTAAACTTTGATCTTCCAACAACTGCTAAGTCGTATGTGCATAGAATTGGTAGAACAGCTCGTGCCGGTAGATCAGGTACTGCGATTTCATTCATTGTCCCATTAAAAGAATTTGGTAAACATAAACCATCTATGTGTCCTACAGCAAAGAGGGATGAAAAGATTTTCTCTCGTATTATCAAGCAACAAGGTAAGCTAGGATTAGAACTACAGCCATACTCATTTGATCCAAAACAAATTGAAGGTTTCCGTTATAGAATGGAAGATGGTTTCCGTGCTGTTACTCAGGTTGCAGTTAGAGAAGCAAGAATCAAGGAGTTGAGACATGAACTGTTAGCTAGTGAAAAATTAAAGAGACATTTTGAGGAAAATCCAAAGGAATTGCAAAGTTTAAGACATGATAAAGAATTGCACCCAGCTAGAATTCAACAGCATCTGAAAAGAGTTCCAGATTATTTATTACCAGAGCATGCTAGAAAGGGTGATAATAAAAACATTGGGTTTGTTCCATTCCGCAATCCAAAAAAGGGCCGTAATAATAAGAGAGGTAAGGTTGGAAAGCGTAAGAATGCTAAGTCTGATCCTTTGAAAAACTTCAAATAATAGTTTTCAATATTTAAATTAAATATAAATGAAACAACTGAACTCTGCCACCAAACATTGTACAATAACAGCAGAATTCAGTAGCAGTATCTCTATATATGCCAAAGTATCCGTTTGTATTGAAATAATATAAATTTCACATATGTACACAATAACGGTTATATTCTATGATCTATTCTATACAATATTCTAACTACGATTACAATTTTCCATAATGGTACCCAATGCTACAATTCTAGACCTAATGCTTATGCTTTATTCGACTGGTGGTTTGAGCACAACGATGATAGAATCGCCTCTCAAAAACAGTTTACTGATAAATCTTTCGCAATTAACAGTGGCCTTTCCCTTCTTCTCTGTCCAGAGCTCTTTGACGTTTTCTAAAACCATGTTGCAATGTCTATCAAAGGCTTTCACTCTCGCTATGATTTTGTGATTGTTTCTTAAGGATATAATTACTGGGGATTTCGTTATCATCGAGTCATTTATGAGTGACATTGGACCATGTTTAAACTCGAAGTCCTCTAGTTGTTCTAATTCATCTTTGGTTAATTCTGATTTTGGACGATCTAATAATTGTTCTCTATAATAGATATAATGCAATGATTGCTCTTTTGTTAGTATTGTATTCATCACGGATTTCTTGTAAATTTAGCTGCTAACATGGTGCTCTCATGTATTGTTTCGTGCTAAGGTTCAGGTAAGTTAACATACGACATGCTGGTTTCACTAGAGTTGCTGGTTTTTATAGATTGTTGTGGTCAATAGTTGGTCTATCTCGAATTTTTATCCTCTTTTTTATGCACAACTTTTCTAACTGAAATATTTTTTCATCAAGTTCGCCCATACATTTATTTAGCACCATGAACAGAAGCTTCAGCGATGATGGCTAGCAAATGCACTATTGGCTTATAAAATATGCGTAGATAAAATGGCATTTTATTAGTAATATATACAATTATTTAACAATGTTTAAATAGGAGATAGGAGTTTTGTGTGTGTGTCTTTGTATGCAATTTACATTCGCTTTCTGAATATTGGATGTAGGTGGTGTTTAAAAAATGTCACAACAGAGCTCACATATGCATAAGCAACATAGGACTTTTGATATGAAAGATATACATTCACCACAACAATGGCAGCAACCGCAACAGCAGTCGTTATTTTTTGGTGGAGGAGCTTGCTGTATATATACGGGCTGCACAGCAGGTTGATAATACATTGGTTGCGCTTGGCATTGTCCGTGATGGTGATGCATGATTGTCTATTAATTGGTTGTTTCTGTTTATTTCCGATTGATCTGGTCTAATTGGTGATAGCACAACAACTATCTTTAAAAACCATCCAGTATATACCTATATATATATGTACCAAGAAGGTTGGCATTGATAATAAAAAATCTATTTTTAAACTATGAGGTATCGCACTAAATGTACAATCCCATGCATGGCATTTTCTAACGTACAAATTGTCATGATGGATATATCAATAATTGGATTTACCTCCTCTTCGTCCTCCTCTTCGTCCTCCTCTTCTACTGTACAAGAGATTGTATATCTGCGCGTTCTCTTAGTTGCGATGAGGCTTAAAAGGTTGCGCCTTCTATTTTTGCAGCATCGCGTTGTGCGGGTCATAAGAGATCAGCCTCTTTTGGCCAAGAGAAGTTCTTGTCGAACTAAAGATCACTAGTTTGTGATTGTGGGGATATGTTGGATGCTATAGTTTACTTAGGTCTTTCTTGAAATGTATTCAAGTATATCTAACTAACAAACTGATTTATCAATTTGTTTACCTCATAATATTGCAGCAAGGCTTTGTTATAGACTTAAAACAGAATGGTTTATTGTTACAATCCGGCACCCTCTTGAGGTAGCCAATTAGCGCATATCTAGATACACACATATATATATATACAAAATCACTGGAAATTCAGGAACTATACACCGCTTCTATAAATATTTTGGCCTTGATGCCTCAACTGGATAGTTTCATGCTTTTCCAAGGCATATAATGATTTATCTAAGGCAGCTTGGGAAAACCTATTGGTGTCAACAAATTCTCTTCTCAGAGTTTGGTAAGACGTCGACCAACCAATTGGTAATCTTCTCTTTAGTTCCTGCTCGATTTGACGGATTTCTGCCATTATATTTGTAGAGCTGCCTTCTTGGTTCATACCACCGATTGGATCTTGTGATGCAGCATCCATGGTAGAGGCCTGGAATAGTCTAATTGCCTCGTCGACATGTCTTTCGTGGGCTACAGGGCTTAATTCCAATTTGGCTAATGATTCTGTTATACGAATGATAGCTTCTAATTGACGGATTGTGATAGGGATCGAGGATCTTTCTGTGGATTCTAATTCATTGATCAATAATTGCTTTCTGATATTAACGAACTGCGAAGACAGTTTTTCTGCTGCTTGCACGGATAATCTTGGAGCACATTTCATCCTACAATATGTGATATAACGTTTCATCTTTTCCATACTGATCTCTTGACCACTGCTCTCTAACTCCTCTTGTTCTTGGGTTGAACGGCCTGTGTGAATATTAATGACGTGGTTAGCGATGGAGATATCACGCTCCTCATTGTGCTCATCTTTGACAATAAATATCATATCAAAACGAGATAAAATTGTTGTCTGGAAATCAATATTTTCACCAGGTGACTTTAAATCATCATAACGACCATATATAGGATTGGCTGCAGCAAGAACACTGGTTCTAGAGTTCAAAACGGTAGTAATGCCTGCTTTAGCAATGGAGATTGTTTGTTGTTCCATGGCTTCGTGAATAGCAACACGATCTTCGTCTCTCATCTTATCGAATTCATCAATACAGACTACCCCACCATCGGCTAAAACCATCGCACCACCTTCTAAGAAAAATTCACGTGTCATGGGGTCTCTTTGCACACTTGCAGTCAAACCTGCAGCCGACGAACCCTTACCTGAAGTATAGACAGCAATAGGAGATATCTTTTCGACGAATTTCAGCAGTTGGGATTTGGCTGTACCTGGATCACCCAGTAGCAAAACATTGATATCACCTCTTAACCGCATACCGTCTGGCAGCAACTTCTTCGACCCACCCATCAGCAAACAGACAATAGCCTTCTTGATATCCTCGTTACCAAAAATAGAAGGAGCAATAGATCTGGTCATTAATTCGTAAAGGTCTGACCTTCTGCTCAATTGTAAGAACTCTTCCTCCTCTTCTTCCGAAAACATATTGATCGAATTGTAAAATGACGCGGTATCTATATCGGTCTGTATACCTAGCACCTTGATATAAGGGTTTCTGATGGCAACACCACCATCACCAGTACCAGGTCCAGCATGTTTCTTTGAACTGTATATAGAATAAATCCCTACAACGGTAACTCTAGCACCAGGAACAACTTTATTGGTTAGGTATCTGTCACACGACATTTGTAAATGACGGGGCATTTCACCTACGGGGACTAATTCTGGAATTTCTTGTAATTTCAAAAATTGTTGATCGATAAAATTGGAAGATTCATGAATGATCAGGTATGGATCAGGGCCACAGTTCTTGGATGCAGATTCTGTGTCCATGGCACTTCCGTCACCGATTTTGTCCGCCTGGTTTGATAAACACGAGTGTGGTAAAGTCACTGAGGTACCACTGATAGAATTGAAATTGTTAATCGCGATGGACATCGTGTGTCTACAATTTCTACACATTAATCTCAGATATGTGGCACGGGAACTTAGAACAGAAGTAGAGATGACGATACCAGAAAGTCTAACGATCTTTGAAACGTGTTCGGAATCTAAATCTCTTAATGAGACCTGGTTGGCCTTGGAACTGAGAATTAACTGGAAATTAGGTATTAAAGAAAGATCAGCATCCTCTCCGTTCTGTTCTTCTTGAGAGTTTTGCGATTTGTTTAGGATAGTGATTCTTTTGGCCACTTGTGTGATTGCGTTTTCAAATAATGGTATGATATCAGATGGTTCGTCTGACAGACGCTTGTACAGATCCTCGTTATAGCCGATTAAGTGCTCCATGTCGATGGTCAAGGAGTAGTTTTTCACTAACAGAGAATTTCTCAGTTGTTCTCTGTAGACGAACTGAGAGTCGATTCTGAATTCTAGAATAAAGTTTCTGAAGGACTTGATGATTTCAGTGTTGTCGTCATCGTTGGGTGTGGCACCCTGTAGAACAGGTGCACTGTATATTTCTGGTCTATCAAAAGACATTATTACCTCACTGTATTAAAAGCGTTGCTGTTTCACTGTTATAAAATACTCTTGGTTGAGTTATTGCTGTTCTTTACCCTTTGTAACTCTTCTTGTATACTGTGTTAAAGCTGAAAGTGTTCAACATTTCGTATCACTTTTTCTTGATAATACTTTTTTTTCATGCAACGGTTGTGCTGACAAATTACCTAATGTGGAAATTTTCAGTAATTGCATGGACAAAAGAGGAAATATAATTAGTTCGGTACGTGTTGTTAGTGGTAAAAAAAGTTTCATAGCAACAATTGTTAGATTAGTACAGAAGATGGTCGAGGATGAGTGCAAAATATAAAATAAAGGAATGCTCTTTTCGGTTTGGTGTGGTTAGGTTAGATGTAGGTTAATGCTTGTTAACAAAAACATTAAGAAACTATTTACATACAATTATAAATACTACATTTTAGGAATAGTCAGAGGTTATAGTCTTCATCACTCGAGGAATCGCTGGACGAGCTAACATTTGAGTTCTGCAGCTTGACTACCTCTGTGACATGCTTCTTGTGATGATTATTAAATGGGGACTCGACGTTAAATTGTTCTGTTCTATTCAAGTAGTCGTCAGTCTTGGTATCGTTCTTTTTATTGTGAATATCAGCATTTCCGCAGTTAATGCTATTGCTGGAATATGCATGGTGATGGTCGTTGCCTTCGGTCGCTTCAAATGATCTCTTCTGGGTCAGTTTGACCTGGCGCTGTGGTTCTTGGTATAAATCAGATGTAGAGGATGGGCAATTGTTTTGTAATGAAGGTGCAAGCTTATAATTCATTTTTCGGCTTTTGTCTGGGGAAGAATTGTACGACCCCACTAACTGTATTATTTTACGATAGTACATGTCGAGGACATTGTAGCCTCCGTTTCGATGCATTGAGTAGGGTTTTAGACCCTTTGGAAGAATATTATTTTCATATATCGAGAATTCATTCTGCTGATATTCGAATTTGCACCAGGTGATATTGTCATCTCGTGGAATTACTCGGTAATTAATCTTTTTAAGAAACTCGTTTTCTAATATATTCAGTTCACTACCTTGCACACCACCAACCTTGGCATAATGGGCATTAGTACAGAATGAATCGCACAACCCCTTACTGGCAACCGTGGTTGCTGTCAACAGAAACCTATGCGCCGTCAACGAAGATAAACTAAAGCACGGATATATGCTTGACAGTAGATCGATGTAATATACAGATGTTAGGAGTACTGAGGAATCTAGTGCAGAGTATTTGGTCAGTCGGATAAGATAATTGTATATCGATATATCAGGTGGTGTACTGGAATGAAATCTAGTTAATTTTCTTTGCGTAGTGCCCGGCTCCTTATTTTTTAGTTTTGCATTTGAGTCGTTTATTTGTATAAGAAAGACTAGCATTCGGGATATCAGTACAATCAAATCTATCCTCGGGCAATTAAAGAAGTTATCCGGGAGTGTCATTGTTGGAATTTCATCAACGGTCGTGGAAATATTGTTGGCATTCTCATCAGAGTTGTTCTGTTGCATAGTTATGATTATTTAATACGTCCAGGATACCTCACAAAAAAAGATTTGGGTGGTTGAATTTAGACTTTTGTTTCTCCTTCTTACTCTATCGGTGAATTGTTTGAGTCCAGTGTATCATTATCTATCCATATAATCAATATTATTCTTGGAAGAGTCAGAGTGCTTGAATTCGAGTTTGTGTATATATGACTAATCCAGTCAATCTATATATGATGGTTATTTTGAGAATAGATATTGAGTTGGCTATTGTGATCAAAATATTGTCCATTGATTCAGAAACTAGTATAGAGTGCGACTATTTCATACAAAGCTTAAGACTTCACAGATCTGGTTGAAAATGTTTTTCTCTCCAAAATGAGCTGCCTCATCTAAGGCCGGGTTATTTCTACATAATACACTATTATAATCCGTGATCAATAGAAAATATAGTCTGTAAGCTTAGTAGCCAGTGAGTCCTTAGTGCAAGGATCTCAAAAGTATCTGTTGTATGTATGTTATAAATATCAGATAGTGTCTAAATACGACCTTAATCTCTAGCAGATACTATCTTGAAGCCGTCTTCTAAAAGTCCCGTAACTTTCTCGTCTTTATATGGAATACTGTTGAGAACAAATGCAATATCATCCCATTGTTTCTGGGTCGTACACTTTAGCAGTCTGTTCAATAGCTTGTCGTTCAATTGCTTTTGATGTCTTTCCTTCTCAATAAATGACAACAAAAATTTGATGATTTTTTTGAATCCATCCTTCTCCAGCAGTTCATCGGAGGAAAGATTGCTGAATATATCAATAAATCCATTGTAGATAGCATTATCCTTTGTAGCCAGCTCTGTGAAAAATAGACGGCACATGTCACTAATGCCCTGATCTGGGTTTTCCAAACATTTTGCCATTTCTGCCAGCTGCCCTTTTACTTTAACCTGGCCAGCAAGGATTAGAAACGTAACTGTCATTAAGCAAGTACGCTGCACCATCAAGTTCTCATCATGTAACCTTCTATACAGATAGTCTGTATTTTCATCAACAAGATTATTGAAGCACACTGCCATATCACCCAACCCTAAGACCGCATTTGAACGAATAATTGGATCTGGAGATTTTTCCATCACTGTGATTAATAGCGGTAGACTCTTTTCGCAATATTTAGAAGAAATGCACATCAACTTTTCCAGGCATAGAGCTGCTGTCCTTTGTAGCATTTTATTCTTGAACCTAGTCGAGTTTGATACAATTTCTTCCACAATAGGACAGAATTTCCCTAATAATGAATTCTCTCCATACAATAGTTCATTCTCCTTAACGAACTGAATTGCATCAGTGAAGTCATCTTCGTTTGTTCCTCCGATCATTGCCAATTCATTTTCTTTGCTTTCATCCGTTGTTGTGTTTCCTGGGTTGTTATCTCCTGCTTCCTTTTCCTTACCTTTACGGATTTCAGCTTCAATTTTACGTCTCTTAAACTCTGCCTCGCATTTTTCTAAGTAGACCACCGTCTTGATTGCAATCTGTCCTACCATGAATAACAATTGAGTTAACGATAGAACCCGAGTATTGTTATCATATATTATGGACTCTTCACCACTTTCTGGTTTTCCAAAAGTCATCATTGTCTTCTCTCTGATCAGTTCTGATGATACAATATCGGGTTTTGAAGATATTGTAAAAAGAGCATTAATTGCTTGTTCACACATAGGAAAGAACTCTTCATCACTTGTGTTGCTAATGATTTTGTTGTATATTTTTTTCACTGCTTCTTCCTCATGTGTCGAATTTATTGCTGGCCGTATTGTCATCTCTTTCTTTGAAATCATTCTTTCCAATGCAACACACGAGTATCTACATAACACTAAATCTTCACTTCCAGCATTCCCAAGGCCGATATTTAGTAACGCATCTAAACCTTTTAAGATGATCTCGTTGTTTTCTAAAGCTAACATGCCTAGAACAATAATTGAGCCATGCACTTGTTTTTTACTGAATCTTTCAGAGCCTTCTGTATTTTTGGAAGCTGAATTGTAGACTGCCCAAAGTACATTTATAATATTTTCATTTATTAAACTCTGGGAATACATCATTCCTAATAACTTCTCCAAGGATGCTAAATCTGCTACCGAAGCTCCGATAGTAAGTTGTATCAAGTTTTTAGCAATGTGTACTGCACGTTCCTTGACCCCAAAATTCTCAGGAACAGTTAGAAATAATTGACTGTAGCATTCGATTAAATGAGTAGCTATACTGGTACCTTCCTCATTTGTTCCTTTCACCCAAACCAAATGTAGCATTTTCTTGATACCATACTCACTTGGTTCTAGATCATATGCATCACAAAGGACTAAGAAATCCATAGCCTCCAAAACTTCGTTTCTATTTTTTGAGAATAACAGACCTGAAATTAATTTAATGCTCTTGTAAATATTCTCGATAAACTCGATTGCGTCTTTGTAATACGCTACCATCAGCCTTGCTTTTAAAACAGCATCAGTATTGACTGTGTTAGCAGATTCGGCTTCTATCTCTGCTCTTGAAATATCGCGATCACTTATAATGCTATTATCACCAGCCCCATTTTCTTCCAATGATTGATTTGCATCAGCATATTTAGCATATACCTCCTCAGCCACGGGCAAATATTCTTTCCAAGATTTCAAGTTCAGTTGAGTTCCGTGTATTCCATTAAATGGATGTTTCAACAATAATCTGGACAATAATTTGATTGCATTCCTTCTCACCAAAGATGATCTATCCAGCAATGATCTTACAGTCAGCTTTGTTATATTTGCTCTTTTCTCGTTCAACTTGAGGTTTAAATCAATTATTTTAAAGCAACCTTGGATTGCCTTTGTACGTACATACGGATTTGAGTCCTGGAATCTCTCCTCTAGAAGTTCTATGAGCACTAGAATTTGTTGTTTGTAATGCGTAAATGTTTCTGTGTCTCTTGAGAGTTCGATAACAATGTTACCGCATGCCTCAACGATGGAGCACCTCAATGTAACCGAACTATTATTTAATAATTTTATCAATGACGGCATTTGTCTTAGCATAATAACGGGAGACAGCTCAGATAATTTAGTTAGAAAGTTTGAGATTGACTTTGGTCCTGTTGAATCTTTCGCACTGAATGCCCTGTTACTTATCTCTTTTAGGATGTCCTCGGTTAATTGGGGGTAATTATACTCCATGGATAGCAATGATAATAGCTCAGCACTAAAGTTGGGAAGATGAAGGAAATAGGTAAGATTGGTCATTAATGCATTCTGTGCGCTTGAACTTTGACCATGACTTTTAACTGAAACGGCAATAACTCGCATTACTAACCTTTTCAGCAAAGGTACTTTAATAGATGCTTCAACCTCAACCAATGAATACAGCGGTCTTGTAAATAAACCTATGAAAAGATCCTTTTCTGGAGTGGTTTGAAATATCTTGCTTAAATTTATCTCGAGTAGTGTTAATATAGTTTCGCATATTGTTTCAATTTGATTACAACTTTGTTTAAATAGTTCGACTGTTTGGTTGTCAACGCTCCCGCCACCGTTCTTCCGCCCACGGTTTAGGTTTGATGATTGTGATGCTGCTTGATGGACATTTTCCTGTAAGAAATACAAAAGTATGTGAGTTAAGTAACCGTATTCTTCGAGGTGCGTTTTCCATTGAGGAAGTAGCGTGATTAAATCATCATAATTTGAATTCTCATTTAAGTTAGAATGTATTTCATTCGCGAGGTTTTTGAATGAGGAACTTATTAGGTAGCTTAATTGTATTTGGAGTTTCACAGGCAAATTTAAAAACCCCTGGCAAAGGTCAATCAGTAGTTCCAAGGTTTCTTGTTCAGAATCAATCTGCTCTGGGGAGACAGCCAGCCTGTCAATAGCGATGTTCAGTTCATTCGAGGCATTCTCGACGGCAGGGAAGGACTTCTTATCTGCTGTTTGGAACTTTGTTAGGTATTCAGAGAGACTAAATTCTGACATGTCGAGCAATGTTCTGGTAATTTCGATAGTTTGTACTCTCTGGAATGGTTTGCTCTGTAGTGTTGACTTATTTGTTTATTTCTGAATCAAATTGAGATGAATGATTTTCAATTTCACCAACAGCAACAACGAAGCGCGCAGAGCGAGACTGCGAAAAAGATCGATGAGCATAAAATGGTGGTCCGATGTAATGCACAGTGAGTTTCACGTAAAGTGGAGACGTTTGTGATCAGTGGGTGGGCGACTTTCAGTTGAGAATATTCACTCCAAGAAGACAGGCTTGGAGTTTATAGTAATAAAAAAGTATTATGTTGTTACTCTCAACAACAAAAAAGAAATATGATTTCGCCCAGGATCGAACTGGGGACGTTCTGCGTGTTAAGCAGATGCCATAACCGACTAGACCACGAAACCTATTTTCTTACAAAATGAATGTCTGAAGCAGCCACTAAGAAGAACCATAATTTAGGTCACGTGAACAGATTAAAGAAGATGATTGGTCAAAAAGCCGAGATTCGCTGAGCGTCAACTAAGGTCTCGAGGGAAAGTTCGGAAAACTATTCAGGGACTAGATTATAAGAGAACGAGTATAATCTAACAACGAGTATTAGTTAAGTACATTATATAGATACAAGGTTATTTGGTTAGCTAAGTTATATATAATAATAGAACAGATTTCTAATTATTAACCAACGGTATACATTTAGAAGTAATCCATTCGTATTCCGAGAACACAGACAAGTTACTTAACACTTAGAGATATCTCATAAACACGAACTAACTAACAGTAATATACGGTCCACTGGTAAGAACCGATATATTACACCTGGTAGCGCATAAACGACACGATTCATAGGAACAACCAGTACGATGACAAACATTACTAGTTCAGATAATCTATTCGAGGAAAATCCTTACGCTGTGGGTGCGCCAAGAGCATGAATGTACATCAGGCAAATGTCGATGCCGTAAAGACGACAAGGTGCATAGGCAAGGATGCCAGCCTCGAAAAGAAGGAGGAATGCATAGACAAGGAAGTTAAAACTGTGGAAGTTGATTTGATCTACTCAGATGCGGTTCGTGGCATTAAAATAAGTGTTGCCTCAAATGTTAATAAACTGTTTGGTTATATCGTGGATATATACAGTTTAGAGGAGGAGCAAGAAGAGAATAGTAATTCAACATTCCAGTTGTTACCAATCGGCTTACAGAAGCGATTTAGGGCGACAGTTAGAAATGATCTACCAAGGGCAGATCTATTAGATAAGAAAGTGAAGCACACTATCGACTTGAAGGACAACGCGAAGATTCCAAGAATTCATCCATACCGTAGAACTCCGAAAGAAGAAAGGGAGATTAGTAAGGTAGTGGATGAATTGCTTCAGAAAGGGTTCGTGGAACCATCGAAGAGCCCGTACAGCTCACCGGTTGTCTTAATCAAGAAAGATGGAAGTTACAGACTGTGTGTTGATTATAGAGCTTTGAATGAAGCAACTATCAAGGATCCCTTCCCGTTACCCAGAATTGAGGTGTTGTTGGCCAAGATAGGCAACTCCAAGATATCCACCACCTTGGACTTACATCCAAGCATCTTGCTAATGGCTTCACACTTATCATGTACCGGCTGAATCTTATTCTCTGAAATAGTATAACCTAAGAATGTAACTTCCTGCTCCGGACATATCACATTTCGTTACTATCATTACGGAATAAGAAGAAACCAGGAATGAGACTAAGCCGTTGGATAATTCTTCTGAGCTTCCTGTACTGTTTTTAAGAAATGCCCTACGACTCCTAGTACTTTCTTATCTTGTACTTCCTCTAATACCCCTCCTAGTCCATCCTTGGTGCCTGAGAGCATTGATGCTCTTGGTGCACCCACCGCATACGGATTCTCCCCGAACAAATTAGTTGAACTAGTTATGTTTGTCATCGTACTGGTCGTTCCTATGGATCGTGTTGTTTAGGCGCTACCAGGCGTAATATATCGGTTCCTATCAGTTGACCGAATATTATCGTTAGTTAGTTCGTGTTTATGAGCTCTCTGTAAGTTTTAACTACTTGTCTGAGTTCTCGTGATACGAAGGAGTTATTTCTAAGTATATACCGTCGGTTAATAACTTGAAAATCTGTTCTATTATTATATATAACTTAGCTAACCAAATAACCTTGTATCTATATAATGTACTTAACTAATACTCGTTGTTAGATTATACTTGTCCTCTTATAATCTAGTCCCTGAATAGTTCTCAGAACTATTTCTCGAAACCTTTGTTGGCGCTGGACGATACTCGTGGTTTGCGAACCGATCATCTTCCATGTTCACGTGACCTGGCATATGGCTTTTCTTAGCGACTTGATCTAATGACACAAATTTGTGTTTATTCAGTGTAATTTAAATAGATATTTCCAATAAGGATAAACCACGGTTCTTTGGCCTGAAACATGTATGATATGTTTATGTTCACTGTTAGCAATAGTAGGAATTAATTTCTAGTGTGGTTCAATTTAAGAAAAATATTTAATACGGATTTGTGAAATTCTTTTGAGATGTCACCTTTAGTTACCTTTAAATTTTATTCTGAAATCAAGGTTAGAATGTAAGTGGTAGTGTTGTGTCTTTTTCCCCTTTCTTTGCAAGTGAGGGATGTATGTAGGTTGGTATATAAGTGGGCTGTCATATATGAGTGGGTTTCTCACACCATCTTTCTTAGTCAAACAGGCTACTGATTAAAAAGAAGGACAACATATTAATTTAGAGTAAACATCGTACCAAACAATGAAACTAATTTCTGTTATATGTACATTTCTCGCAATTGTTTGCACATCGTATTGTGTTGAAGAGGAAACGTCTGCGAGGACGATCCACTACACGAGTCTCGGTGAGAGTAAGATTTCTACGACGACGACAGCAATGTCAA
Organism: Jamesozyma rosinii; assembly: GCA_003708425.3. NCBI lineage: Eukaryota > Fungi > Ascomycota > Saccharomycetes > Saccharomycetales > Saccharomycetaceae > Jamesozyma > Jamesozyma rosinii. The sequence goes on from PPOD03000226.1 coordinate 136,566, forward strand.
TCAAGTCTGAATTCTTTAAGATAATAAATTTGCTAAGAGCAAAGGAGGATTCAGAAGTATACAATGGTGATGTATCACCTGACATTTCCTCATGGTCATCTGAATCATTGACCCTTGCCCAGCTAAAACAACTGGGTCATATTAAGGCGCTTCAGACATCACTAGAAACAATCTACCAGTCGTGGTCTATGAAGAAGAAGTTCATTGGCAAACCCTTCCGCAAAGTGTGTGAATCGTATGTGGCGTACCAGCTGTGGATGATCACGAATCAGGAGGGTCTAGTTGAGCAAGAGCGGACTGATATTTTGAGCCGGTGCCGCAATTCCCTGCTAGCCCAAATCGACAGTATCAAGCTTATCGAGGGCCATACGTTGAGGAGTCTGTTTGTGTTTATCAAGGGCGAATTCCAAAGGCTGGATATCAGCAACGACGATTTTGTCTTCCAAGTGGACGACAACGAGGGCGACGATGAAGCTACGAGAAGGGAAGCCCAGAGGAACTACTTACAAGATGCGAGTATTGCCATCGTCAGAGGTCTGTTTTTCCTGCTGGTGTGTATCTCTATCGGGTCAGCCATCTGCACTGGGGTGTTTTCTCTGCTTCTGGGCGTCCAGGTGATTGTGTGGATGATCCTGTTAGCACGTCTCAATGCTGGTGCCTTGTAGGAGATGCCGTGGGGTGAGGTGGGGGTGGATGCAAGTGGGGGTGGGGCCAGATCATGCTGTTGCTTATTTTTTTTTTTCTGCTCTATTTTTTTTTCTCATGTTTTGACGTTACCGGATTTCTTGCGCGAATGCATCGAAGGCACCGGCCAATATCCTTTTCCGTTTCTGTATGTGTGAATTATGATAATATTATGTATTTATCGTATGCTCGTTGTAATGAAATGAATATTTAGACTAAAAATTATGTATATACGGTACCCGCTCAAGGGTGGACCTTATGACGCTGATTGTGGTGATTCGCTTCGCCGTAACGTGTTGAAGGTGTCGAAGAGCGGGTTGGGTTTTCTTGTGCCCGGGTACATGTCGAAGACAGACGGGGGCGATTCCTCGTTGAGTGTCTTGTTGTGTGCGAGGCTGCTTCTTGTTATGATACTGTTTTCTAGGCTGGGCCTGTTTGTGTTTGTGTTTGTGTCATTTGAGGTGAAGAAGCAGTATGAGTTCAGTATTGACCGGTAGTCCATCTCTTTGGGCTGTATGTTTTCTGCTGCGATGTCGTCGTCGTTGTCGTTGTTGAAGGAGACGGAGGAGGACTGTGTTGTTATTGTGTTTGCGGTCTGTGAGCTCATGTAGCTGTTGTTTCTGTTGCTGCTTGTTGTGTCCGAGAACAGTATTGCTGTCTGGGGCGGTGAGTACGAGTCGAAGTCGGAGTCGGATACGTCGTTATCCTCGTCGTCATTGTGTGTACTGCTGTCATTACTACTATTATTATTACTATTTCTACGATCATGATTCGTGCTATTTGTATCTAAACCATTCGGTATTCTATCAGTGGTTGTGTTTTGGTTTATTAGTGTATCTGTTGAGTTGGTATTGAAGTTTGTCAGGCTGTATTGGGAGGGCGGCAGCTGGGTGTCTGTGATTATGCTTTGTGTGTCGTCGAAGAAGTTATTGTTTGAGCTAGCGATAGCGAGCGAGTCGAGCGAGTCGAGTGTGTCAAGCGTGTCAAGCGTGTCCAAGTTGTCCAAGCTATCTAGGTTTTCGATGCTGCTGTCTGGGTCTGCCGGTACGCTACTTGTGTAGTTGAAGGGGTCGTTGCTTCTGTCGTTGATGAGCAAATCATTGAAGCTTTGCAAAGGCGAGAGGTCGCTTGCGGAGGACGACCGTGAGGACGACAGGGAGAGTGATGGTGTCTTGAAACAGTTTGGGTTGTCCAGCGACAGGGAGACATCGTTGTCGTCTATCTCTATTGTCTTATCTGTTGTGTCTATTGGGGTGAGCACCTCGTTGAGTCTTGTTGGTTTGATCAGGGAGGTGTCGTTGTGGTAGAGGTGTTTTAGTGGGGAAGTGTTGAAATAGTCTGTGTCTTCGCTGAACCTTCTTGAGAATGAGTTGTTTTCCGATGCGGCGCTGCCCAGTATGTGCACCTTGTGTGATAGTGTCGTTGAAACCAGGAAGTCCGAGTAGAAGGACTTGTTGGTGGTGGTGTTGGTGTTTGTGTTGGTGGATGGTGGTGGTAGCGATTGTGTTTCTGTAGGTTTCTTTGTTGCTGTGTTATTGTGCTTCCCCCTTGGAGAGTGTTCCTTCTTCATGTCTGTGTAGAATAGGTTTCTTGTTATCACGTTCAGGTCTATGCTGTAGTTCTGGTAGTTGTTGTTGTCGTAGTATGTCTCGTTGTTGACGTCGTAGCGGCAGCAGAGTTGCATGTTTAGTTTGCAGATTGAGTTCTTGAGGTTCTTGTTAGCGTAGATGAGTTTCTTGTACTTGAGGAAGTAGTTGAAAGAGGAGAGTTTGATTGTGAAGGTGAACTCGTCGACCCTGTCGTTGATGGACTTGTTGTAGGTGGCGGTGACGTAGTGTATCTCTGCCCAGTCTGTGAAGGAGAACTTTATCTCTATGAACTTTTCGAAGTTTAGGTTGTTGACGTAGATGCGGCCTTCTATTTCGTCGTTCTTGTGTTTCGACTGGTTGAGCGAGTATAGCTTGATGTTCTGGTTGTCGAGGGACTGTGGGGGTGAAAAATGTAGCAGCTGTGAGGAGACGTTCGAGTGTGTGACGTGCCAGTTGATGATATCGAACGAGTCTAGCAGTTTTGCCTCTGTACGAGCATCATGTTTTTTGTTACTGTTATTGTTGTTGACTATTTTGTTCATTGTTATGGTGTCATTAATGTTGAAATCGTAGTTGTACTTGATATCGTCTGTGTGTAAGGGGCTATTAGTAGAAGCGATGTTGTTGTTGTTGTTGCTGTTGTTGTTGTTGTTGTTGTTGTTGTTATCGTTGTCTTCGAGACCACTATCTGAGTCGTAGTCGAGGGTAAACTTTGTGTGTTGTTTGTTTGTGTCTCTTAGGAGGAACGGAGATGCGGACAGGTTATTGAACCAGAACTTGTCATTCTTGTTACCTGCCTCTAGGAAGTTGTAGCTGTAGTCTGCGTCCAGGTCTATATCTGCGTCTGCATCGTAGAAGTCCAGTGGTACCAAGTTTGGGGAATTCTCCGTTGAGATAGAGATGGGTTTATCGTACTTGCAGAACTTCTTGACTGTTGTTAGCTGGGGTGCGAACCTGACGTTCTTCTGTGAGGAAGAAGTGGAGGTAGTAGACTCTGAGGAGATGGAGTTTGTGCGAGATAGTTTCAACGAGGACTTCAGTTTCTTGATGGCGGGCATTGAACCAGCAGCGGCGAAAGTAGCAGCGGACGGGGAAGGAGATGGGGAGGCGGACATATCTGCTAGCTTACTAGTGTAAAAAGTAGTGTTGATGTTTAGAACCATTGTGATTGGAGTGTCCTATACTTGTAAGCACAGTGGAGTGTATGTATATATATATGCGTGCGGGCGTGTGGGCGTGCGGGTGTGTTGGAGTACGTGCGTGCGTGTATATATATATGTACGAGGGGCGTGTGCTTGTACACTGAGGGAAAGATATATATCACGGGCAGATCAATATATTCACCAGAGAGAGAAAGAGAAAGAATCAACTCTTATATAAATGTATACATACATACATGCATGTGTGTGTGTATCGAGAGGGAGCAGGGAGCGCACGCAGTTGTTTACTTTCTTGCAATCTTATCTTTTGAGATTCGAGGATCCAGACATTTTTTTTCTTTCTGTTTCCTTCGTGTTTCCTCTTCCAGTGTTCGCAGTTTCCTTTTTCTCTCTGTGTCTCTGTTGAGTTTCTGTTGAGCTGCGTGGAGCGGTTTCCGGAGTCGAGGAGACGGAGTCTGTGGGCCCAGCAACGCAGCAGCCACCGGTGGATCGCACAGACGAGGAAGCAGAAGTGTGTTCTGTGTGTGTTCTGTGTGTGTTGTGTGCAGTATGTGCGTTGTGTTCGCGCATGCACTGAGACTACGGGATTTCCGAATGTGGCACGCCGGGGGGTGAAGGAGGGGGTTCTGTCCGCGGGTGGTGTGCTGTGTGTGTGTTGTGCGGGAGTGTCTGTGTCGCAGGAGCCACTGTGCCGGAGACAGCAACGATGTGGTGGCTGCTGCGGTGTGTCCGTGGTGTGTCCGTGGTGTGGTGCACGCGTGGACTGCGGAGTTTTCCGAGATCCCGCACCGGTGCATGTGCCGTTTTTTATGCTGCGTGGTTTGGTGCTGCGTGGTTCTCTGTGGCGGCAGTCGCAGGGGGCCGGTGGGCTGCCGGGAGCCGTTGGCCTGTGCCGTTCCGATCCCGCTGTGTTGGGTTGTGTTGGGTTGTGTTGGGTTGGGTTGTGGGTGGTCCGCACCCCCACCCGGCCACAGACCCACAGACGCACAGACGCACGCTGAAAGCGGAAGCATCGACACAATGCGAGCAAATGTAAGGGAAAGTGCAGACGCAAGGAAAAAAGCCAAGTGTAAGTGTAAAATATTAAAAATATACACTGCAGCAAGCCACTATACAATTATAAACTGTTGTCTCTCGTCGACAAAGCTGTCGAAGCTGCCGGCCAAGTCCAGCTTGGGGAGGTTCAGCTTCAGGTTCTTGATCTTGAACAGCATCGTCCCACTGTCGCCATGCACTGGTGCTGGTGCTGGTGCCGCCTTGATCACATGTATGTGCTGTACTTCCGGCATGTGATTCCACGATGAGAACCCCACCGGGTGGATCTCCTCGATCTCTTCTGTGTCTTCCCACACGCGGTCACGCTCACGCTCACGCTCATGTTCAAGTCCCTCGGTGCAGGTAGCATGGCCGTAGCCGCCCAGCATCACTACCGAGTTCCGCTTCTCGCACCCCCGCGGACCCTTGGTCTCCACGGATTTCAAGTCATGCAGGCTCAGCTCCACGAGATTCTTCAGGAACAGGCCCTGTATGTAATGGCTCCGCCCACTGTCGCCGCGCACCGCCAGCAGCTCCAGCTCCAGCGAAACCAGCGAGTCGCTCTTCAGACACAGCACCGGCTTGTTCGTGTGTGTTTCTTCCTGGCGCTGGCGGTGGTGCCTCTGCGGCTGTGGCTGTGGCTGAGTCTGTGGTGCCTTGCTCTCTGTGGGACCCGTGCCGCCGAGACTCGCTGCCCCGCATGGCAGCCAGTTCACGATCTTTGTGTGCTGCACCCCCGCAGGTATGAGTTCCACCCGGAAGTACGGCACCGCATCGCACGTCTCCGTCACGGCCATCTCGTGCAGCAGCTGGATGTTCCCCCGCAGTGATTGCTGCAGCCGTTCCGCGGACCCGGACAGCGCACTCTCGTCGTACTTGAACCGGTGGCCAGAGAAGTATTTGAGTTTGCCCATCTCCCAGTTCTTGAACGAGTGCAGGGCAAAGAGCATCCGCAGTGGACACTGGCCCGCCTTGAACTTGTTCAGCACAAGCGTGGACACATCCACGAAGTTGCACGTCTCCGCCATCTCGTAGTCAAAAAATTTCAGCTGTTGCAGGTTCGGCAGGTAGAACCGCAGGTTGGTCAGTGCAGACTGGAAAAGGCTCTCTATAAACGAGGGAAAGGAGCCCCGTCTGCCACTCCCGCCCGTGTTGGGAAACATTATGTGGTTGTTCTCCAGGATCTGGTAGATGAACGAGTCCATCGTCAGGTAGTCCATGTTCAGCTCGGTGATCGACGGGAACGACACCTGTTTGCACCGCGGCACAAGCACCTCGCGACCGTTCCCCTGGCCATGGCCCTGGCCCTGGCCCTCTTTGCTGAACACGAAGAAATCGTACGTCAGAATGTCAAAGAAACTCCTGCCCGCGAAAACCGCTGCGGCTTCAAACTCAATGATCAGATTGTTGAACAGTGTGAAATGCGTCCCGAACCGCCTTAGAACAGCAAGCACAGAGCTCGGCGGCTTGCTGTCCCGGCCGCGCACACTCTCCGCAGACCCGCCGTTCCGCGGACAGTACACGACATCGACTGTGAAGTTTCTGCACTTGTTTGCCACTTCGACCAGACGCCGTACGCGACCCTCTCCGTCTCCGTCTTCGTCTTCACCCGTTCCGCTCTCATCGTCCACCAGCAGAACCAGCTTCCTCATGTTCACTGCATCAATGTCGCCGCTGAAATGTTTCCGCAGAATATCCAGCAGGGGGGTGTGTATGCTCCCTCCGACTGACATCATGTCGACGACACCTATCTGCGGCGCATAGTGCTGCACCAGATTCGCGAAACACTGATGGTTCTCGGTGGACGTGACGTTCAGCGCAATGAGCGTGTTGATAAAGTCCAGCAGGAAATTAGTAGAGCTGCTATCCAGCTTCTGGACGATCTGCTCCACAATCTCTGCTGGGAAATTAGACAGTGCGTTCGTCCGATGGTATGCGTTGTAGCATGGGTACTGTTGTGGAGACATCTATGTGTTTTGTTGTGTTGTTGTTTTGTTCGGTGCCTCTGTATCAGACTGCCCTTTGGTCTCCCATCGCACTCCCACTTGTCCACCTCGCTATTTATACCATCTGCCCATCTGCCCATCTGCACAGGCCCTTGTTGTGTCACCGTCACCCCCGCAATACAATCTGCTATTAATAAAAACAGTGTGATCATCAAGCACCGCGTTCCGCCCTGTCTGTGCCCACAGAGATCGCCTCATCCACAACCACAAATTTTTTCGCTTCCCACAGACAAATCTTCCGCTTCGTAGAAAAATCTTTCTCCTCCCACAGACAAATCTGGCAGGCGACAAAAAAAGGAACGCTTTCCTCTTTTTATGGGTCATTCTCCCATGCACTAGCGCCGCACATGCACCAGATCACGCGTGCGACGGTCGCCATTATCCCCCCCA
>PPOD03000228.1:0-62424 GCA_003708425.3 Jamesozyma rosinii
CTGATTCAATAAAAATAATTTGACTCTATTATAGTATAATGTAATTTTAACAGTAGACTTTAGGCTACAGGGCTCATAACCTGTTGTGCGGTTTTCTAGCAGGGTAAATCTAAAAGTAATAAAATTACTATATAAAATATATATAGAGGGCGCAGTAGTTATAGAAATTAAGTATGGTATTAACTAATTTCCTCTATCTCTGTTGAGATTATAATTTTGTCTTCAGTGTTCTTAATTAATAAGAACAAGTGTGAGGAAATAGTCATGCCCTTGTAAATCCATAACATGCCTTTATATATGTCCAAGAATTGGACGTTGAGTTAGTGAAAAATTTTCACTAACGCAAACTTTTTCATCCTGTGTTTTACAATCACGTGGTATTAAAACACAACATGCGGATCGCCATCACTCGGCACGGCACCTCTGAAAAATTTTTCGCTGAAATTTCAGATTCGGTGGAAAAAGAGCTCATCACTTTCTGGAAAATCAATTCCTTGATGGTTCACTGTTATATAAGCAGGAGGTGGTAGAGCAGTGGAAGAGACAATAGTGCATCTAGATACGAGACCACACACATCCACACATTACAGAACAGCAACATGCATTTGATGTACACTTTAGACAACGAGGGCAAGAGAGTCTACACTCTGAAGAAGGCCACTGAGGACGGTGAGATTACCAAGTCCGCCCATCCAGCCAGATTCTCTCCAGATGACAAGTACTCCAGACAAAGAGTCACTTTGAAGAAGAGATACAACCTATTGCCAGGCCAAAAGGAATAGACAGCCACGCACTGCAACGTTGTGCATCTCACAGGCGTCCCGCAGTAGTAAAAGCAATGCTATTTCTATATAACACAATCTACAATATATAGCCTTTGTATATTAACAACAACACCAACAATAAATAAGGATATTAAAACGTTATGTATTTTTTCTAGAAGTATATCACTATGTAGCACGTATGTATTGTGCGGCTGCACCGCAGCCGCTTACAAGAGTTATGGAGGCATCTCAGAAGGGTGGTTTTTTGTTATTTGTCGTGTCCAGGTTGAACTGTATGCTGTTGTTGTAGTTCTCGCATATCTGCCCTATGATCTCGATGTTCTTGTTCTTGCTATTTATGGTTGCCAGCTCCTGGTTCAGCGTGACAATGCTTTGGTTGAGCCTCTCCACATTCGCTATTATTCTGGACAAGATGTTCTTCTGCACTCTCTCATACGGGTTTTCCATTGCTGACTAGTACACACCGGTGAATCCCCTTGCTGCTGCTCTATCATCCAGACTGTGCTGCCCCAGACACGTCCCTGTTCTTGCTTGTTGTGTCTGTTTTTGTTTTGTTTTTTCTGTAGCGCATCAAAAAAATTCGTGTACAGGAAACGACGGATTAACTGGCTCACTCGATGCTGATGTTGTGAAGGTGCCAAGAACAGGCTGTACGGCACACGCCATTGACACACATACAGTATGAACACAACGGTTGCAAGACTGCTTATATGCCATTTATTAGTGTTATACATGGGTCCGTTGTATGCAGCAGAGTCCCACTGTGTGCCCGGTCAGTATCCCCGCACAGAGATAATCGCTCCCACTGTTTTATCGCGCCATGCAAAATTTTCTTGCTTGGAAGATTCTTGGGTTCTTAGATAAACAGCTGATGAGATGGAGGGAATGTGCTCTGTTCTGCTGTATATTGCACGATAATTGTCTTACTTACTTGTCAAATACCGTGTACTGAGCTCCATATATTGCATAGAATACACCACTGGCAACGTCAACTGTTCTTTCAATGCCAAACGACTCATTAGCAATCACAACTATATGTTCCAATGTGGAGAATTCACAGTTCACAGTGCAGAGCACCGTCTCTCTGGACTCTCTGAGATCAGAATCTGTAACACCACCAATCCAGCACCGTAGCCTACCAAGGATTAAGGTCCTAGGTACCGGTGGCACCATCGCTTCAAAGGGCTCCAGCTCTTCCTCCACGGCTGACTACAGTGTCGACCTGACAATCCAGGACATGCTGGAGGCTATCCCAGATATCTCACGTATCTGTGAGATAGAATACGAACAACTGTGCAACGTTGATTCCAAAAATATAAACGAGGACCTCCTCTACAAGATATACAGAGGCATTTCGGACTCACTTCAGAGGTTCGATGGGATAGTCATCACACATGGAACAGATACTCTCTCGGAGACTGCGTTTTTCATAGAGAGTACAATCGATGCTGGCGACGTCCCCATCGTCCTAGTGGGCTCCATGAGACCCTCCACCAGTGTCTCAGCAGACGGTCCTATGAACCTATACCAGGCCATTTGCATCGCATCAGACCCAAAATCCAGAGGCCGTAGTGTCCTGGTATCCCTCAATGACCAGATCTCAGCAGGTTACTACATCACAAAGACAAACGCTAACAGTCTGGACTCTTTCAATGTCAGACAGGGGTATCTAGGAAACTTCGTCAACAACGAAATCCACTACTACTACCCTCCAGTCAAACCACAGGGCTGCCACAAGTTCAAGCTGAAGTTCGACGAAGAGAAGGAGACATTTGTCTTTCCAAACGTCGCTATTCTTTACGGACACCAAGCTATCGATGATAAAATGCTGTTGTTGGTAAAGGACCATTTCGATGGGGTCGTCTTTGCCACAATGGGTGCAGGTTCACTACCAGACGACCTGTGCAACACATGTCTCTCCCTGGATATTCCTGTTGTGTTCTCCAAGAGATCAATGGACGGGATGATCCCAATAGCAAACCTGCCAAAGGCTAACATTCTGGTAGGTGATTCAGGAAACATTATAGCATCAGGGTACCTGAATCCAGAAAAGAGTAGGATCCTCCTGCAGCTTTGCTTGGCAGAGGAGTATTCATTCGATGAGATTAAGAGAGTCTTCAAGGGTGTATACGGTGGTTAATATTCCATGCTATTTGTGTGTTTATTGTTTATGTAAATAAAATATCAAAGAATGTAATATAATCTCGTGTATAGTCATCGTTTACACAGTTTGGAAATCAGGAGTCCTGTATAAGTCTAACTTGGCCGGGCGTTTCTTCTTCAACTTCCCCTTACCAGATATCTTTTGCATCAACTTTTTGGATTGTATACTCAGCCCTTCAACAAATGTAGACTTCTTTTTCTGCTTCTGGGTTTGGCCCGTTTCTGCTCTGTCGTTCAACTCCAGCAGATTCATCAACTTATTCATTCCTAAAAGTCTTTTGTCAACGTTGTGGCTCTTCTTCCAATTCTTCATCTTCTGAAAATAAGGGTCTGTTTCTGAAGTCTTGCTGCTTCTCTCAATGTATTCCTGTGCTGCCTGAACACGACTTTGTGTGAATGCGTTATACTCCGCCATCGCTTCTGCTTTCATCTTCATCTTATCCTCATCGGTCAGTTCATAATTATATAACCGTCCGATCACTTTCGAAATTGCAGGTTCGCTGATATTGCAGTTGACTTCACGGAAATGGGGCCCAATTTTCTTTCTGTATTGCATATATGAGCTTCTTGTTGGAGCTGATTGCCCTTGGAATAGCTCCTTCACATCCTCATAATCCAGACCTTGAAGGTTCTTTGCAGTAGTGTGAGGGATTGTAGCCTTTTTCTTACTGAGAACCCTTGCAATGAACACATCTTGAGTTTCTTCTGGCAGGTTTTCCCAGAGTAGACTGGCCTTGTTGAGATAGTCATCGCCAGAGAGAAACAATAAAAACTCATTGAATGTGTCCTGCTTCAACGTCTCAGCCTTCGAAAATGTTGTCACTGGGCTGCATATATTTGTCTGAGAACGGGTACTATGCATCGAAGAAAAGGAACTTCTCCTCTTCAATGTGTTTATTGCATTAGTGGAAATTGACCTCTTCAGAACATGAGACATGGCTGCTCACCTGTAGTTATTATTCACAAACTACCCGAATAACCAAAGACCTTACAATTGCAGACACAACCAGATAAAATAATTAAATCAATAAAAGAGTCACCCCAATACTACTTATATATCAAAGTACATAGAATCGTATATACCTGTGGACACCGCTGCTGTTGTTTCAGCTACGTATTGGCAATTTGCGTCGCTGTCGTTTGTTGCAGAGACGTTTCAAATACAAATTTCGCACAGAAATTTGCTTTGCTACCGAAAATCCAGCACGCCCGAGAAAACAAACTCAGACAAGTTTGAAAAAATACATGAATATCGATTTGAAGACAAGAGTTGTACACAATGAACCCATAACAACACACGAAGCACACCATACCACCCACGAATCTCCAGCATAGTCCACTAGCCATGTACAGAAGATTATTGCATACCTCCCGTGCCAACAATTCTGCCTCTATTTGGTCTGATTTTACCAAAAGATCCCCAGCGTTAGGGATTCAATCCCAAAAGGTCAAGGATACAATCCTGAAGGGAACTCCAAAAACTGGACCATATTCCATTAGAAGAAGAACCAACAGGCTCAAGTACTCCTCCCCGGAACACATTGACGACGCCTTCAAAACAGCCTACGAGCTTCTCCAGGACAAAGCTCAAGAGACCTACAAATATGCTACGAATGAGGCAGTCTCCCCAAAGCTCCGTAATAAGTTCCTTACCAAGGCGGAAATAAACAACCCAGAAGTCCAATTTAACTTTCAGTTCAATGACAAGATCAACAACAACCCAGCTATCATAGATTATGAACAACCTGTATATAGATACTTGGGCCAAAAGCATTGGGAATCCTATAAGCAAATGCTACTGATGCAAAGACTAGAAACACTGAAAGCTATCCCAGATACATTACCAACATTAAACCCCAAAGCAGATGTTTCTCTAAAGTTCCCATACTCTACAGGTGTAAATAAGTGGATCGAACCAGGTGAGTTTTTATCCTCGAATGTTACTATGATGGAGCCTGCCATCAAGGTACAAGAATTCGATTTGGTCGACCCTGCCAAACAACTGTACACAGTCTTGATCGTTAATCCAGACCAACCTGACTTGGAGAATGACTCGTTCAAGACTTCTTTGAATTACGGACTATGCAACTTGAAACTAAAATACAACGACAATGTCATTGATGGTAGAAAGTTTAATAAGGAAGAAAACATTCTGGCTGAATATCTACCCCCAGTTCCAGAGAAAAATGCAGGTGCACAGAGATTTGTAGTATGGGTCTTTAGACACCCTATGAACGAATCAGGCGAAAGCTGCGAAGCCTTGGACATCAATAAATCTAAAGAATTAATAGACACGGATAATTTTGATATCAGAAAGTTTGTGAATGATCATAATCTAGAGCCTATTGGCGCACACTTGTGGAGAAGTGAATGGGATTCCAACGCTGCCAATGTCAGAGAACTGTATGGCTTACCAACTGCTAGAATATTCTCGAAGGTACGTCATTGATCACACTCCCATTGTTTTTCTCAATGTATAAAATACACCAAGCCAAATCCATGTATATATATTAATATCTGAAGTTATAGCAGTGACGCAACATATGCTCTCACCAGAGTGCTTCTGACATTAAACTGGTAAATATATAAATACGAAAACAAACTCGAAAATTAAGAATTGATTTATATGAATGAATATATTTAGTTGTTTGCATTTCTTTTATAAGTACTCGAGAAACATAAATAATAAAGAAGGGAATATATAATTAGTGACATCGCAATATCCAATTTTAATTTTCCTTAATGATAATCCTCTATGATAATTTATTTACAATTCCTTGAATTTCGCTTTCTTTATATCACTCCATCGAATCTCCTTCCCTGCCTTATTAGGTGGACTTGAGAGAGTCTACTGCGTTTAAAATAACTGCTGCGTAGTCTAGGTTTGGATCTTCCAGGTTAATCTCTTTGGTCGAGGTCACCTTTGGTGGATGTAGCTTGGCATATTCAGCCTTGGCTTCTTCTACTAACTTGACTTGAGCGTCGTATTTATCTTCTTCTCCTTGCTTCTTGGCAGAGTACCTTCTTGCGAAATCAGTTCTTAGACCAACGAACAGACCTAGGCCTAACGCAGAATATCTTAAAACATTAATGGTTGACATTGCTCTCTTTTTATTGCTTCCTTTGTGTAGCTTCGTGAATTAACAACGTTACTAACAGTTTGCACACAGAATTAAACAGAACTGCGTATTATAACAATGCTCCAAGCGCTACCCATATGGCAATTTAATAGCACTTCAGATCCTTAAAATCACTAAATGCGTATTTTCCAGCTAATTCGTTCTCGCTGCAAATACTCGATACCCGAACTTTCAGAATCCGAGGTCCCAGAAATTTCGTCTGATTGGTCAATGCGGTTCTAGTTATGGGCAGGGTAACTACAATTATTTACAAGGCACGAACCACTCGAGAAGCTAGTTACATCCGTCTATATGCATGGAATTTGGCTGCCCGTATTGATTATGTAGTCTATATAGTATCTATAAGGATGCTGGTTAATCGAATCCCTGTTGACCTAGTAGTTTTTGTATTTCATTGATATGCACAGTGATTTCCTGCAGGTTCCCAGTTAGCACTTTGATCTCGTCAAACTTTCTCTGCTTCTTTGCCTCTTCGATCATGGTCTCGATCAGGAAACTCTGTTCTTTGTATGTCATTAGTTCTTCTCGATACTGTTTGATTTCCTTGATGCTCAAATCCTTAAATAACTCGGAAAACTTCTTGACTTCCGGTAGCCCACTATTAGCGATGCTGCTTATGCTACTGCTGCTACTGCTACTACTACTTTTCAAGTACTTGTCGGGGTTTAATACACTAGGTATATTTTTTAATGGTAGTATCTTTTCATTAATAAAATTTGCTGATACTATCTTGATAGATTCTTGTATTCTCCTTTCAGCATTATTTCGAGGCACGCTTCCCAAAAGTTGCTTGCTCAGTGTGTTATATGTTTTAAAAGAACGGAGCAATTTCTCCCGTAGCTTCCCCAACTCTCTTATATCCATCATATTCGGCGTCTTGTTTGTATCCTTTGATCTCTCAGTTTTGTTTAAGAGATTTTGAAACAATGGCAATATTGCATCGATGACCTTTGATAAATTCTGCATACTATGATATTTGGTAAGAATTTGAGACGGTGGTGAATTAATATCCTCCTTGAATTTTCTCGACGAATACAACATATTAATGCAATAAGAACACATTCTTGTCTTAGGGGATGGATCAGGTAAGTTGGAAATATCTTCCTTAAATGGTAAATCATCGGTCACTTTTCGTAGCATTGGAATTGACAGTTCTTTAGAACACCCTCTTATTGCATCATCACATACAATAGAGCCACATAATCTACAATGGTGTTTTCTTAACAGCAATCCAAATGCTTCGTCGCATATTTTACAATTTAATGCTAGTCTATCATCTTTCCATGGTGTAATAGTGCGCTCCATCTTAGAGATTTCAAAAGGGATTTTGAACGAGAACAGCATGCTTCCATTCAGTTTCTTGTAAATGATGATCAGTCCGTCTATTAGACGTACCAATCTATTTTCCAGTTGCAATTTTCGCAAGTTCTTATCTTCACTCCTCGCATCTCTCATTGCGACAAACGTGCCACTGAGATCTACCTGCTTACCGTAATCGTTATACCCTGGCCTTCCAAAAAAGCATTCACGACAACAGTTATACCATTTCCCGCCCACCGGGTCATATTTTGCTTTCAAATTTAACTTGATAATGTTTCTGCAATGCCTCTTGCAAAACAGTATTCCACACTTTCGACAATTCATAGGCTCGTGGTGTTTACCTAACTGTATTTTACATTGGTGGCACTGGCTGCCTCGTACGTATTTTCTCCAATGCGCTCTTGTAATTTGATTCTGGCTTTTGGATTGTTGTTTTATCTCGCTCATAACTTTCCCCCTCTCAATATGCTTTTGATGTACTGGTGATGCTACTATCGAAGTCTCGGGTGACACCTCACTAACAGCATCGCCAAAACCATGGTCAACATCCAAATGAGAGTTTAATGATCGCAATGTTGTGTAGTTTTTAAAGCATATAGGACAACTTATATTCTCCAATTCGTTAGATAATATATTGGAACTGGAAGAGGACCGAGTTACTGAACCCTCCACTAATTCGTCACTCATTGATCTAATTAGCACCCGCAATCATAAACTTTGCACTATCTTCACTTGGCTTATATACGCATTTACACATCCTTTCCCCTTAAGAGTTACTTATATCAAACTTGCAATGATGGATGGAGCTGTTTTGACTTTTTCCGTGCAAAATCAAAATTCCAATGAGTGAACTTTGCGAAAACTTCATTATGACATAGTTACAGACCTGGAATATACGACTATATATATGAATGCAGTAATTGGTCCAGGGAGTTCTCACACCCAAGATAAAGTATATATACATAATTTAGTATTGGTGTATGTGTATATATATGCGTATTATACATGTGCGGTTAAAAATCAGTCTATATAAATACTTGATCACGAGACGGGAACGAAAAGCTAATGCATCTTCTGTTATATTTAAAAGATCAATTTTGGCAAGTCGAATGCCTTGTGTTGAGACTTTGCCATAGAAGCTGGCCTTTCAATAATGACTAGTTCATTGTTTGAGATGAAGTCGGCAAAGAGAATTGGCTTGTACTTCTCAGTAAAGAAAAATATCTTGGCATCTGACTTGGCTCTGTTGAGATCAATGGATTTTAATCTACTACCTTCTTCCAGCAAAATATCTATGTTTTCACCTAATTCCATATCAACATCCTCATCTTCCTCATCTTCATCGTTCATGAAATTACTGTCATCAGTAATTGTCAAACCTTCACGGGTACGCTTCTTTGGTTTTCTTCTTTTATTAATTGGTAAGTCGATTGAAAAATCTAGTCTTGCCAACCATGTGGAACCCCAAAACCATACGTTGTTTTCATTTGTGTTATCCACAAATATGTTCAAGCATTTTTCCTTCAAATGTTGGAATTGTTTTGGCAGGTTTTCTGTGTTATTCTTTGACCAGTTTGTCAGTAAGCTTTCATCTTCTTCTGTTTCACTCAAAATATTCAGCTCGTATATCTTATTTTCTGCTGTCACTACGATAACTGTGTTCTTTACTTGGTTAATCTTGATAGACGTTATGTAATTCATTAAGCGAACTAAGCACTTGGATTCTTTAGTGGTCAAGTCAATTAAATCAACAGAACCGCAAATACGTGATACAATAGCATACTTGTCTGTCGCCTCGATGTGGTTGATTTTGTTCATGTATGGGACTTTAATACTACTCTTGGTTTGTTGCACTTCTGGAAGCTCGAAGGTTTCGAAACTTTCATCATCTTCTGATTCCAGGTCTAGCAATATAATTTCATCTTCGATAGTACAGAATAAAATTTTAGAATTGTCAATAAATTTGGAATACTTAGTACCGGTTTTAAGTAGAGTATCGTTGTCCAGCTTTGTGACCTTCAACTTATTTTCCATTGGCTGTAAGTGGAACACTTTAGTAGTGGAATTTCTGCTTACAACCAAGACTTGGCCGTCTGGTGACATGGAACAATTCGTGATATTTTGGTCATCTTTTAATGTCAGTTTGCAAACTAGTCTATAGTTTTTTTCAAAGTCTATCTCGTTTCCTATAACCCAGATCTTGATGGTAGATTCGTGCCACATCACAACAAATCTCTGCTCGTTATTTACTAAAATGTTTTTGGAAAATGGTTCAACAAATGGCATCTTTCTGTAATGGCCATCTGCAAACGATGAAATGGAGCTAATAACGAGTGTCTTTTCTACACCACCAGATACTAAGAAGTCAGCACCCTTGGATTGATAAGAACACATGGCCCTTACATCGTTACCATGTAACAGTCTATTTGAACTGCTGATCCATTTTTGTTGCATATTATCGCCTGTATTGACCTTTGATGTAGAAGAGCGTGTGAATTGGAATATCTTCCTATCGACACCTGCTGTAAAAACATTTGAGTTTGTTGCATCTGTGGTTAAGCAGAGTACATCTGCTTCATGTGGCTTAAACGATTGTGTTAAGGTAGCGTATTGGAAATCCCAAAACTTAACAGAACCTGTGGAATCACCAGAAACAATTTGATTCGTTAGAGGTAAATATAATACCGACCAGACCAATGTTGACTCTTTCTTTGCTTTATCCACCTTCATTGTGTGTAATATTCTACCTCTATTTTGGTTGCCTTTAGATACAGACCAAACACGAATTCTACCATCTGAACAACCACCGATAACAAAGTCGTCACCGTTCCAGGCTAAAGTTAAGATTCTAGATTCTTGTCTGACCAAGATCGTGTCGTGTTCTAGCGAACCTGGGCCACCAGAAATGTCAATTATGACAACAGTACCATTATCACATCCAACAGATAACTTATCTTGAGATTTATTTATGGCCACAGACCAAATCACACCCGCATTACAATCATAATTCTTTTTCACCAAACCAGTTGAAATGTCCCACTCTGTTACTACAGTAGACCCCCCAATAGAGAATAATCTCAATGGCTCACCACTGACATTACACCAGCAAAGACCCTCGATAGAACGGCCTTGTGCGCCTGGAATAACCATTTCTTGGAACCAGTCATTTCTTGGGTTCCATATTTCTATTTCACCTGTGGATCTGCCTATTGCTAAACGCAAATCAGAAGGTGTTAATTTGTCTAAATTAGATTTGTGGGAGAAGGATAGGGCAGTGATGTTACCTGGAGTAAAATCCACAAACCTGGACCTATGGATTGTCGTCTGAGTTTCTGGCTTTGAGAGCATTATGTATCAAGCACTTGGACTGGGTATATGGATATATATTCGTGTGATTATACGCTCGTGCAGATTTCAGCCTCTATTAATACCTTCACCTATTGATATATGTTACGATGGGTATGTTTCAGAGTGATGAGATGAGCATCAATTTCAATTTTTTCATGCAGAAAATTTTCAATATTTTTTTTCCTCAAAATTTTCAAAAAATTTTCAGAAACGAAATTTCTACTATGAAAAAATCCAGTCTATTATGTGAAAAGTGTATGTGTAAGGAATTAAGCTGTAAATAGGGTTGGCCTGGTAGCATATCTATTCTTTTTACGAATAGACCATTAGGAGTGGGACTTGCATTGTAATTGTGTAATATTCTGTATATATTTGTGTTAGGTTGTACTGTTCTAGGCCTTGCACCTCTGTATTGCTAGTTTCGCCCATAGACACTCAAATTGACACACCGCATCACAGGGTTTGTTTACATTTTAATCAGTAACATAAAACATCAAAATACATAAACACCGGAAAGATTTAACATTTAAGAGTACACTACAGTACGTAAGAGAAACTAGTATAGTAGCAGATAACACATTATTAAATCAGATATCGATGGGAGACGTAGCACCTGAATCTTTAATGGAAGGCGATGATATCAACAACAAGATCTTCAACTCAATAGCAGACGTGTTTCAGCAATCACAGTCTACTTATGCCGGTCACAGAAAGCATATTGCAGTGTTGAAAAAGATCCAATCAAAGGCAAATATGCATGGATATACTGATGCTTTTAACTACTGGTTTAATAAATTAGTCACAGCAATTTTACCCTTGAAGAAGAATAACGTAATTGGAGACAGAATCGTCAAGCTTATAGCCGCATTCATAGCCTCCCTGGACCGTGAAAGTGAGATGATACGAACAGAAAGGGAGAAGCAAGGACAAGATGAAATGGATGTCGAATTATCAGACAAAGAAATAATGACTTCCAAATTCATTGATAGCTTTATTAGACATATCCTGAGAGGCATTGAAAGTAAAGATAGGAACGTACGATTTAGAGTTTTGCAATTATTGGTAGTCATTATGGACAATATCGGTGAGATTGATGAAGAATTGTATACGTTACTAATGTGGTCGTTAAATAAGAGAATCTACGACAAGGAAGCTATTGTACGTATACAGGCAGTGTTCTGTTTAACTAAATTCCAGAATGATTCGGGATTGGAACTTGAGAATTCCAGCAATAATGATTCGGCTATTGAGATCAACGAAGCAACCGAAACATTGATGAATGTGCTTCAAAATGATCCATCAGCTGAAGTTAGGAGAGCAGCAATGTTAAACATCCTAAATAGTAAAAACACAAGAGCTCATATATTAGAAAGAGCCAGAGACATGAACCCAATAAATAGAAGGTTGATTTATTCGAGAGTTCTAAAGTCAATGGGTATGAGTGTATTCGATAATACAAATACAAGAATTCTAGATCAATTGATTGTGTGGGGGTTGGAAGATAGAGAAGAGACTGTCATGAAGGCATGTGAGAGATTGATTTCAAACTACTGGATAAGTTCATTGAACGGTGATTTGATAGAATTATTGGAAAAACTAGATGTAACAAAATCTGAGAGTAGTGTCAAGGCAATTGAGACTTTGTTTAAATCAAGACACGATATCCTAACAAAGATCAAATTTCCTGAGGATATTTGGCAAGACTTCACAGTAGAAATTGCATTCTTATTTCGTTGTTTCTATATCCACTGCTATGCGAATAATCTAATGGAGGGTATTGAAGAAAATTTCCCAGAGGCGGCAAGACTATCAGATCATCTAAAATTCTATGTTACTAAACGATTTACCGTAGACCCAGATGCTCCTTTAACCAAAACTGAAAAGAGGCACTTGGAATTCATTATCGAGCAATTACTTGTTACCGCAAATAAGTATGATTACAGTGATGAAATTGGTAGACGTTCTATGTTGAATGTTATAAGAAACATGTTAAATATTGTGGAGTTATCTGATACTTTGATTAAAATAGGTCATGAGGTTTTGAAAAGTTTATCCATAAATGAGCGAGACTTTGTTACGATGGCAATCGAAATTATCAATGATATCAGAGATGATGATATCGAGAAACAAGAGCAGGAGGAAAGACAACAGAAATTACAAAGTAATGCAAAAGATACGAGGCAAGATGAAAACGAAGACGAGAATGACATCAACTCATTTCATTCGGCTGTTGAGAATTTAGTTAATGGAGGGGATAATGAAGATGAGCATGATATAATGAAGCATATGCCACAGGAAAGAGAGGCTAGACCAGATACTATTGTATTCTGTTTGACAAGAGCAGCACATATGCTCGAGCTGGTCAATACCTCTCTAGAACAAAATATTTTGATCACATCTCTTATCGATACATTAATCACCCCAGCTGTCAGAAACAGCGAACCCAAAATCAGAGAGCTTGGTGTACGGAATCTCGGACTGTGCTGCCTATTGGATGTCCAGTTAGCTATTGAAAATATGTATATTTTGGGAATGTGTGTTTCAAAGGGTAACGCTTCCTTAAAGCATATTGCGTTACAAGTTATTGTTGATATTTTTTCGGTGCATGGAACAGTTGTGGTTGATGGCGAAGGTAAAGTGGATTCGATCTCACTGCATAAAATATTTTACAAAGTGTTGAAAAACAATGAATTGCCTGAATGTCAATATATTGCTGCAGAAGGATTATGCAAACTGTTCTTAGCAGATGTTTTTACCGATGATGATTTATTTGAAACATTGGTCCTTTCATACTTCTCGCCTTCTAATACGGGAAATGAAGCTCTGATACAAGCATTTGCTTTCTGTATCCCAGTTTATTGTTTCTCGCATACTGCGCATCAGAACAGGATGTCAAAAATGGGATCTGATATATTGCTGAGATTGTGTATTTTGTGGGATGAATTACAAAACTCTGAAGACCCGGAATCAGAAAAGGATTCAATGCTGAAGCCAAATGTTATTTTCCAGCAATTAGCATTTTGGACTGATCCAAGAAAGTTGGCCAATGTTTCTGAAGAGTCATATAAGAAAGACAATGTGCAATTAAGGTTTTTGAAAGACGTATTGAAGGTATTTGCACAGATAGAAAATAAACAGATAAGAAAAATGATTTTGACTAACATTAATACCTTCTTTATCTCATCGTGGCAAGATTGTTCATTATTAAAAGAAATATTGGAGTTTACAGATGACATTCTTGATAATATCACGATTGATTCTGTTAGTCGGAACTCTGTGGAAAAGTTTAAGGCTTCTATACAAGAAGCTATCCAAGAAGCAGGTGGTAGAACAGCAAGCCAAACCAAAGAAGAAAACACCGAGGATAGCATGGATAATGATCAATATTCCCAGATCCTTGAAACATCAAATATTATCAACAACGGTTCAGTAAGTGAAGAAGGCTCGGAAGATAATGGCCAAGCTGAGTATAATACATCTAACATTTTAGTAGATATCAAGCCCGCCTCCGCCAGTAATGAGAATAACATATCCAATGAAGATGGCAGTAGCAATGATTCTGATAAGAGTCTATTGGTGAATGCAAAAAAGAGAAAAAGAAATGAATTAGAAGAGTCGACTTCTTTCATTGAACTACCAACTTCCAGTGAAGCTGCAAGCACGGTAGGGAAGAGTGTCAGTTTTCTGCTGACAGAAGAGGAGTCATCAAAATCGAATGACGTTTCTGATGGCGACATCTCTATGGAAGATTGAAAGACATTGTGTGATTTCTCTATGTCCTTCTCCTCCCCATCATTTGCTCTATCGCATAGTTGTGTACGGATTATTGGCTAGTTATATATAAAGTTAGATATAGTATCAAATAATGTATATTTTAATACCAGATATTGTGCAACGTCGATTTGTAAAGATCAATTTATGAATTGCGAAAAATGTGTAAATAATCAAGTGTATAAGTTTATATAAATGACGAACTAATAGGTATATCGTAAGTTGTAATAATAAAATGCTGCATTATAAAATGGAGTGAAAACAGGATGGCTTTGGAGTGGAGTGGATAGGATGTCTATGTGTTTTGTTCTGCCTCATTCAACGCTAGTTTCATTTGTTGCAATTGCATTTCGGTGATTTTGATAGAATCAATTAATTGCTGAACGTTGTGTGAATTGGCATTCTTCTTGTGCTTCTTTGTGTCTTGACTAATATTGCTGCCGCTGTTTGGGTTTGAATTATGTTTTTGCAATCCATCTCCGCGATCGTCTAACCAGTTCCAAATTAGCTTTTCGGACGACTTTACAATATTATGAGAGGTGTCAATATTCGTTTTCATTTTCTTCTTCCCGTTGGCGTTTCTGATATCATCTTCGTAGACTTGGTATAATGTCTTAAATCTAGGAACATAGTCGAATTCGTTCCCGTCAATCGCAATTCTTCCTGGTCCAATAAGCTCGAGTGTTGGGCTTCTTTCACGAGAGCTGAACATCCACCTTATCATGCAAATAAAGAAAATAAAGGAGAATATTACAGTCACTATGCCTGAGATGGAAGTCAGGTCGAAGTCTTCCCAGAACGAGGTGATCATAGAGAATGGCGAGTTTCCTGTTGGAACGACCTCTTCTACTCTATGCGGTTGTGAAGGAGCATGTCTTGTTTCGCTTGTCTTTGACCGAATGGTCTTTGTTCTCTTTCTGCCCGTCTTCTTTTTCGTTGAGCTGGCATTTGCAATAATGTCCCTCAGCTCTTCGACTAAGACCTTGGTACCGCTTCTCTGCCCGTCAATGGACCCCCTCTCGATTGTGCCCTTTAGCAGTGATTTGCCGGTCCAAACGACATTGGTGACAACCATCATATTTGTTGAGTTCGATGGGCCCCAGGACAAGAAATTTCTTGTGTGGACAGAAAAATTGTTCCCGTATGGAACATCTGGTGATTTGATAATCTGTTTGACAACAATGTAGTTGTCTATGTCCTTATGCTCTATCTTTTCGGTAATTATGCATTTTGTTTGTTTGGGTCCGATAGAGTTTGCCAGACGCTTGATGTAAGTGTATTCTCTTTCGTTGTTTGAAAATTTGGGGATCTCTGAGATGTCAAACGTATTTTGTTTTTCAATGATCGTTCTCATGTATGAGGTATCGTCACCAAACAGCAGCTGGAACACTGTCCCGACGGGGGCCGGTATGTTGATACATTGCTCAACAACCACGTCAGTCTTTTCCTTTTGAAACTCAGGTTCTGTTGGAGGGTGTGTTGCAGGGCCGAAAGTCGGTAGCGACGAGACCTCCACTTCTTCCTCCTTTTTCTTCTCCTTGTCTCTTGATCTGGGTCTTGACTTTTCTTTGAACTCGTTCTCTTTGACTAGAGTGGCGATCTCGGCGTTCTGGACCTTTGTGGTGTCGCATACACCATCGTACGCGCCCTTCTCGATGGCACTCTTCAGCCAACTCTTTCCTGTCCATTCTGCTGAGAAGTAGACAGTGATCTTTGTGGTGTTGTCCTTGTCCCATGTGAGGAGAGTTGTGGTTTGAATTGTGAATGCGTTTCCTGAGGGGACATCGGGTGTCTTTGAGATCTGGAGTACTTGGACATACTCATCCAAGTTGTAGTTGATTATCTTGTCGGTGATCATACACTTGGTCTTGCTTGGTCCAAACCCAAAGGACAATGGCTTTGAATAAGAATAGTCACGGGTCTTTGTTTCCAATAGTTTTGGAATTGGTAAAATTTCGAAATTCTTTTGTGCCTTTAGGATGTTTTCATACATCGACACGTCGTCGCCGTATAAGATGGCAGCTACTTGTCCCAGAGGTGCATCAATAACCGTTTCACTGACTAGTCTATCGTTGGATTTTTGTGTGTAGTTTGCAGAGGTTGGTGCATGTTTTAAAGGGCCGAACTTGGATGGTAGCGCTGGTTTGGATCCCTTTGACATTGGAGTATCGCCAAACACATCGTCATCTAGGTCATCACTAGAGGTCATATCTGTTTCGTTGATGTCTGAGTCATTTTCGTCGTCGTCGTTGTCGTTGTCATCATCGTCGTCGTAAAATTCGCTAGCGTGGCTCATATCTCCCTCTGAGCTGTATCCACTCAGTATTTCACTGTCGAAATCTGTATCGTCCTTTACGTGTCTTCTGCCTACGATGAGCTGGTTCCAGACATCTGTGATCAGGTCGAACGTGGTGTCTCTCGAGATGAACGATGCAAAGATGTATTTTGTGTGTAGGGTGTCTATGACGATTCCGTTTCTGAATATACCAGCTGTGGTCTTTTTCTCTATCTGGATGATCTCCCTGAATGGAATAGTTACATTGCTGATCCATCCGAGAATGTTGGAATAGAAGCAAATGTGTTGGTCTGAGATGTACATTCTGCCCTGTAGTAAGATATCACGGGACAATGCGCAACTGTGGTCTACTATGAGTTTCTCGCTGGGGCCGACACCTGAGTCCTTGAACAGGTTGTGGAACTCTGTGTTCTTCTTTTCTGTGGCGTATTCGATGCCTTGAAGTTCAAAAGTGTGGCCGTATTCGACGTCCATGACTGGATTAACTGCATTTGAGTATGTTGTGCTGATTCTTGGTCTCTGTATGTTATTTGGTTCTGTGAATTCTGAACTGTTTCTTGCCCTGTTGATTGAGTTTCTAAGGGAGATGTTTGGAATGACCTTCATGTTGATGTTAGGGGAAAAGGATCTTCTTGCGAGGAAGTTCTTTGACATGCTCCTTGATTTGCGTGGTGCTAAGTCGAGATTCAGTGGCTCGTCGTTCGAGACAGATGAGTTTCTTGGGTTACGTTTGTCTGTGTCTGGGGTATGTTGTTGCACTTCTGCTTTGCCCTCGTTCGTTGGTAAGGTTTTGCTTCTAGCCCTGCGGTTGTTTAGCATTTCTTCAAGGGACTTTTGTTTCTCCAAGTTGATAAAACTACTGTTTCTGTAGTTTCTTTCTCCGTTTGAAAGCAAAAGGTTTGTGCCATGAAGCAGGTCGATATTGCTGCCAGAGGCATTGTTGGATCTGTTGAGTGAGTTTCTCATTGATGTTGGGTTTGGTGTATTGATTGTGGCGGTGTTGTTGTTGTTAGAGCCAGATGCGGTACTAGCATTGGTGATATTTGTATTTGCAGTGGTGTTGTTTGTGTTTGAATTGGAGTCTGGTCTTGAAAGGTCCTCGTTTGAAGAGAACGTGTCCATTTCCGATGGGCCTGCGAAGGCGTCTAATGTCAAGTTTCCCTTCCCGAGTGACGAGATAGCAGGTGGTTCTGCCTTTAGTGGTTCGAATTTGACCTTGTTTATCTTGTTTTGTTTTGCGGGGATTATGTTGGGGATGCTGTTAAGGTCACGGCTGTTCCTTGTAGCAATGTCCTCGTCGTTGAGTACGGCTCTGTTATATGATAATGTTGATGCTGCTGCGGTTGAGCTTTGGCCCCTGTTGGAGGCTGTGTCCAATACGTTTAGGTTGCTGTCAGGGTTAAGCAATGAATCTGCTTTGTTGTTGTTGTCTTGGTTGCTGTTCTGGTTGCTGTTGTTGTTCTGATTGCTTGCCGATAGCAAGTAGTCCAGATGTTTCAAGAACGAGGTGCTTCTGTTGACAGTTTCCGGTTTGTTATGAATCACAGTGTCGTTTGCATTCGATGCAGTGGCTCCACCATCTGAATTTGTGGCGGTGGGTTCGCCCTTGGGGCTGCTCGTACTTATTATATTTCTTGGTTCACTTGTCGGATGTGTGTCTGTGTTAACTTTGGGGTTATGCGCTACTGCGTTGTGAACCATTGATAGGATAGTTCCAAAGATACTGTTTGATGAGTTATCCATGGCGTCCTTGTGATCCTGTTCATGGTGGGGGTGTTGGGGCTGTTGCATTTGTGAAGGTTGCAACGATGGTTGTCGTTGTTGCTGGGTAGTTAAGTCTGATATGGTTGGGTTTGATATGTCCCTACCGTCTTCGTCGTCGTCACCACCATGCGGGTTTCTCTTGCCGTACCTGAGCAGGCTCTCTGACCGTTTTTCTGAGTTTGAATCTATTGTTACAGGGATATTGAAGAATCCGTGTGCCGTGTATATCTTTTTCATGCCTGCAGTTGAGTTCTGTAGGGATCTTCTTGGAGCAAAAGAAAAGTCCATATCACGTTCCGAGGTGCTGTCATCATCATCATCATCATTGTTGTTGTTATCATCATTATTAATGTTGATGTTGTCTTCGTCATTGTTGATGTTGTCTTCGTCATTATCCGGGTCGCTTCTGGAGTGTCTGCTATGTTTCTTTGAGCTTTTCACAGAGGTTATCTCTGGGAGGTCAAAGGGACTTCCTGTCCTAGCCGAGGAATGTGTTGTTCGCATGGTTGGGAAATTGAGTTCTGAGTCTGTTCTTGGCAGTTCAGAGGTGATCCTTCTCTTTGCGATCTCGTGCTTGCCCTTTCCTGAACGTCTCATCGTTAGTGAGTTTCTGGATACTATATGTGAGTTCTTATCCTTGCCATGGGTATGGCCATGGCCATGACCATGGATGTTCTTTTCCTTTGAGCCATTTCTACTATTCCTCGAGGATAGTCTTCCTAGATGCAGTTTCTTGAATATGGAGCCGTCACTTAGCGAACGTTCCTTCTTGTGCGAAGATCCGAATGTCATCGTGTGGTGTGTTTATACTGTATATTGGTATAATGGTATGTTGGTACAATGGTACAATGCTGATATAATATTTTTGTATCCTATTATACTAAAACGGGCTGTAGAAAGTGTAAACAAATTATCCGAAAGCGGCAGAAATATCAAATTTTGATAGAAGAACTAAAAAAAGATCTGTGCAGTGGTGAATAATAAAAGCTATGCAGTAAACAAATATGCAGAGAGAGTAGTATGCTTGTGTATGCTTGTGTGTGTGTGTGCTTCTATATGTGGATATAGTTTAGGGTATTCTCTTGTATGGAAGTAGCTGGTCCAAGCAGAGGTGCTGAGCTATTCTGCGAGTGAAAGTGTGTGTCTGTGTCTGTGTCTGTGTCTATGTCTGTGTAATGAGCGTACAACAGTGGCTTGTCCATGTACAAATATATCTGGATATCAGGTCTGGCAACAGGTCCTAGAGAGAGAGAGATGGAGATAGAGAGATAGAGAGAGTGTGTTGTATATACAGTGTCTTCGATGCCACTGCGGCTCCAGAATCCGCTGCTGCTCTGTTTTGTTTTGTTTTCGGCGGCACAGCAATCTTCCGCTGGCCGCTTCGGGAACCCGGAAATCTGCGCTCCGTGCCACAAAAGCAGCGTCGTTCACAACGATCTGTGTTTTGCTATGGAGATGTGTATATAGTTGTATTATATTGTATTGTATTGTATTGTAGTGTATTGCATTGTAGTGTATATGGTTGTGTATATGGTTGTGTATATGGTTGTGTATATGGTTGTGTATATGGTTGTATTGTATATATGTGTTTATTCATTTGCATGCGCATCCTAGCCTAACGGTCCTCGGCCCACTCGTTCTCACGTCTGATGGCAGCCTCCTCCTCTGGGGTGAAGTCGTTGACAATGTTGAACGTTCTTCTGATCTCCTCGGGGGACCTGCCTCTGATCATCTCGGCAACAACCTTGCATCCGGCGTCCAGGAGTGGCTTGATGTTCAGGTAGTTCGCAGCTAGGATGATCTCGTACAGCATCTCCTGGTCCACCTTCAAAAACTCACGGTCCCATGCGTCCACAGGCGCACTCTTTCTGGAATCGTCGTCGTCTTCGTCAGGGAAGTTCGAGTCCTTGTGGTGTTCAGCCCACTCGATCACCTTCTGCAACACAGATGATCTCACATTGGGAACAGGCATCACGATCTCGTCGTCATCATCCTCGTCTTCAGAATCATCAGAATCATTGCCAAGGTTGTTGTCGTGCATGTCGTTCAAGTAGTTCTTCAACAGCAGGGAACGCTCAGCGATCTTACGCTCAACAGTGAACTTCTCTCCTTCACCACTCACTAGTACAACGAATTGGTTTTTACTTTCAGGCATATGGTCAGATGTGTGTGTAGGAAGCTTGTGTATGTGTGTGTGTGCAGAGCTTGTATTGTACATATATCTACCCAGTACTATGCCAATGCGTATCCACACATGCACATATGTGTATACCTTATCCCTGTGTGTTGGATCGAATGCACTCACCGGTGGCTGTGGCGCTCTTGTTGGGCCCCGCGACGTTCGAAGTGACGGATTTCAGCACACAGAAAAACAAAATGCACACATTTTTATTCACAGAACAAGCCGTAGACGCTATACATGATACGAATATTTATATATATATATATGGTTATGGTTATGGTTATGGATGTTGTTAGAAGTTGAAGTTGCTGTACACACTGACACTCAGATCGTCCAGCACACTCGCAGTGTCTAGCGTCTGCAGGAACTGGTTCGTCATAGAGGCAGTGCCGCCTTTCAGCATCTCGTTGCAGCAGTCCTTCGTCGCAATCGCATACACTGCCATCTGGTACGGCTGGTCCGTGTCCATGTCAGCATCCTTCCCCTTGCTCTCTCCCTTCTTTTTGGCCTTGACCTTCGTCTCAATGTAGCCCATGATGTACGAGAACGACTCGTTGACCAGCTCTTCCAGCACGATTCCCGACGCTGTGCTCTCGATGCACTTGGACGTCTCGTTGATTAGACGCTTCAGCACAGTTTCATCCTCGTTCAGAACCTCTAGTGCCTCCTGGTCCAGTGACTGCTGCAGCACAAACGACTTCAGCGACTCGTCCGGCAGCAGGATCGACCGCAAGGAGCTGGATTGGCTGGTCTCCCCCTCGACCCCCAAATCAACATCCCCACCGTTCAATACTTGCTTGTTCACAGCATGCAGAACGTTTCTGAGGTGTGTACTGAACTCCTGCAGCGTAATACTCTCGCGCGGATCGATACTCCCAAACTCAACCTCTACAGCCTGCTCAGCCAGCTTGTTGTACTTCAAACACCCGTGGTTTATCAGCCACCACGAAAGCGACAGAAACGCCTGTTCGTTGATGTATGTGTTCTTGTTCATCTTCGGTGTGAGCTGCTGCAATGGCTCCTCCACAATAGACATCCCAGTGTACGCCTGCCACATGCTCGTCGCCCATCCGACCACTGAAAACTGCTGCTGCTTCTTAGCGGCCTCCTCCTCAACAGCACTCTGAACAGCACTCTCTAGGTACTCCCTTCTCGTGAGGATATTCAACTGTAGTCGTGTCAGCAACAGCAACGACGATAGCGAGTACGTCAACAGCACCAGTTTCACCAAACTCGTGTCCTTCAATTCCATCCACAGCTGTGCTTTACTCTTCGACGTCTCCCCCTGCGCATCCCCCTGCGCATCCCTGCTCACCATCTTCTTCTTCTCCTTCAACTGCACAAACAGGTCCTCCAGATCCAACCCGTTCTTGTCCAGCACCATGTCGAACACAGGTAGCAACTCATACACCGTATGCAGCGAGTCCTCCTGTGTCTGCGTGAACCGCCTCCGCATCTGTTCCCTCACGAAATGCTGCTCATTAATACGCAGCTGCTGGTTGTGTAGCCATCTCTTGACCAGGTATATCAGCACCGACCCGGTCGTCAGCAGCGCAGTTATCCCGGCCACCGAGGCTATCAGCTTGCCCCTGTGTCTCTGTATGATTGATCTTTGGTATGCCATCTGCTTCACTGATCCCTTGCCTTACCTTGCTTCTCTGTACTTGTCCCTTAGCCAAACCCAACGTCTACAGCAGTGTGTGTCTGTTCCAATACGACGTCCTGTTTATATCGATGGGACGTTTTCTCCGACGCGGCGGATTGGAGAGTCGCAGTTCTTGATCTCCAATATTCCAGAGTGGTGGTGGGTATAGAGGTGTGGTCCCGACGTGGTCGAGCACCTCTGGTGTGTACATCAAGCTCGTGAAGCAGTTGGCGATGGGGCAGGGGGGCAGATGCTAATGTTGAGAGCTAGTCACTGCATAGCTTAAAGGTGAAATATAGGGTGCTCAGCCTGCCGGGTAACAGAGTGTGCCACCGCAGTTAATGAATTCTCCGCAGGGAAAATTGTGTGCAATTTGATTCTGACGCTACAAGAAGAAGAGTGTGCCACCTTGTTGAGCCACTGGAAGGGATTGTTGGGGAGGAGGGAGGGGCCAAGGAACTAACTGTATATTGGCACATTATTGGCACGATGTCACAGGACCAGATAGATAACTTTATGGCCATCACGGGGGCCGACAATGCGGAACTCGCAGGGCAGTTTATTGAGATGGCAGGAGGAAGCCTCGATGTGGCAATCTCTCTGTACTTTGAGCACGGTGGGAGTTCGCAATTGGGAGGAGCTTCTGGGGCTTCTAACAGTAATAACAACAACAATGGTGGCAGTGGGGCACTTGGTGATGCAGATGCGGATGCGGAATTAGCACAGAGACTGCAGAATGAGGCATACCAGGAGCCAGAGGTGAGACCGCCAGATGCCGCACGCCATGAGACACTGACTGAGACACACGTGTTCCCTGGCACGTATGGTGGTGTAGGAGGCAGCTACCAGCCTCTAGCACAGGCCAGCGACATGTTCGACCACTCACGCCCAACAGGGATCTTCAACCAGAGACTGGGTGGCAACCAAGAAGACGAACTGGATCGCGTGTTTAAGCACAAGTACAACCCAGATGCAGATAGCTCATCGGACTCAGACTACAATGAAGGCGACAACGACTCCGAATTCGAGTATGTCGAGGAGCCCATTGTCGAACTCGATGACGACGGTGATATTAGGGAATACACCAAGCTCGTGAGAAAGCCCAAGGCATTCACAAAGGAGGAAAGGCTAGCTAGGCTATTCAGGCCACCGTTCGACATCATGTCCACCCTGTCCCTCGACGATGCAAAGCTGAAGGCAAGGAAGAAGAAGAAGTGGATCATGCTCAACATCCAGGACTCCGGAATCTTCCAATGCCAGGTCCTGAACAGAGACCTGTGGTCTTCCAAGGATGTAAAGAGACTGATCAAGAAAAACTTCGTCTTCCTACAGTACCAATACGAATCCCGCACAGCAGAGTCGTACATAAACTTTTACGGTCTGCAAAGCAAGGACGACCTGCCCCATATCGCAATCTTAGACCCAATCACAGGGGAACGTCTGAAGCAGTGGAATCAGACAGTACCAAAGCCTGAACTCTTTATCCAGGAGGTCGATATGTTCCTGAAGCAATTCTCACTCGACCTAAGCACAGCAAACCCAACAGTCAAGGAGCCAACTCCAGAGCTGGACCCAACAACACTCACAGAAGACCAGCAAATGGAACTGGCTATCAACAAGTCACTCGGTGGTTCGGTGAACACGCCCATAGATATACAAGAGCCCTCAGATCAGCCACAGCATTCTGAAAATCCTGATTCAGGAGACGAAGAGAACGAGGAAGAAGAAGATGTGTTTGGCTCGATCCTCCCTGTAAAACACGATGAACCTCCTAACAAGCCAGGTCAAACGACCAGACTTCAAATCCGTACAGGGTCCGGTAAGCGGTTTATCAGAAGATTCAACGCCATGGACGACACAGTCCGCACAATCTACGAGGTCATCAAGACAGAAATGGAAGGGTTTGAAACCTGCAGGTTCGTCTTGACCGACGCAGCTAGACACAATCTGATCGAAAAGACGGACCTCTCCATCGAAGACGCCGGCCTGAAGAACAGCTCCCTGCTCCTCGAGCAGATCAGCGACGACGACGATGGCGAGTGACCAACTTGTTTAAACTATACACAACAAAATGCATAACCCGTCAAGGGAAACAGCATCCATATGTACCACCTTCATGTGTTTCTCTGTCTATATATATATATCTGTTTATACCACTTCACCACCCATGCATTGCGATTCGCGAGAAATCGTGTTTGTTGGAATTCTTACTAAGAAAAACACAAGAGACCTGATAGTTTACACTGGAAGCATCCGACATAACAGCAAGGCTGTATATTTGCCACTCTCTAAGCACTCAAAGAGATTCTATACACTCCCTGCATCCATTGATTCTAGCGCATAGTATAAGATAAGATAATCAAGAAGAAGAAATGAAGGTTTGGTCAGTTATATTACTATTAGTAGCACAGATAATATGCGTCACTCAGGCAACACATACAAATAACTGGGCCGTTCTGGTGTCGACATCTCGATTCTGGTTCAACTACAGACACTTGGCTAATGTCCTGAGTATGTACAGAACGGTGAAAAGACTTGGGATCCCGGATTCCCAGATTATTCTGATGCTGAGTGATGACGTTGCCTGTAATTCAAGAAACCTGTTCCCCGGCAGTGTGTTCAACAACCAGGACCACGCCATTGATCTATACGGTGATTCCGTCGAGGTCGACTACAGGGGTTACGAGGTTACAGTGGAAAACTTTATCAGGCTGCTAACAGATAGATGGTCCGAAGACCAGCCAAAATCAAAGAGACTGTTGACAGACGAAAACTCAAACATCTTCATATACATGACAGGTCATGGTGGTGATGATTTCTTGAAGTTTCAGGACGCAGAGGAAATAGCATCTGAAGATATTGCGGACGCATTTGCGCAGATGCACGAGAAGAAAAGATACAACGAGATCTTCTTCATGATTGACACGTGTCAGGCCAACACGATGTACTCCAAATTCTACTCTCCAAACGTCTTGGGTGTCGGTTCAAGTATGCTGGGGGAGAGTTCGTACTCTCATCATTCGGATGTCGAGGTCGGCGTTGCCGTCATTGACAGATTCACATATTACACGCTAGATTTCATGGAACAAATCGAAAAGGACTCAACACTAACATTGCAAGACTTGTTCGACTCGTACACCTTTGAAAAAGTGCACTCGCATGCGGGTGTTAGATCCGACCTGTGTGATAGAGATCCAAAGGATATCTTGATCACAGACTTCTTCGCCAACGTCCAGAATGTCGTCCCAGATGAAACACCAGCAGGCGAAGACGAGGCTTCCACAAAAGAAAACAACGCCACTGGCCAAAACTTACTGAATCTGGCTATCGAAAAGGGCAAGAAATCTGCAAAGGAAGCCAGTCATAGCACAATAGCTACACCCCATTTCAAGAAGACCGGCCACCTGAACAAAGATATCGACAGCAAGAAAACACGAGTTGAAGAAGAAGAAGATAACCTATATACAACAATATCTGTCTTCATCGCGATAGTCCTCCTACTCTTTATGTCGAAGAAGTAAGATGCAACGAGCTTGTGTTTGAACTCTATGTTGTGGAAACCGCGGAGACTCGCAAAGATAGTATGCATTATGTATCTTTAATACACTTATATATCTATATTATTGCACGGTTGAACTAGAATAATACTGAAGGCAGGTATCGCTGTTCCACACCAACAGCCATTCACAGACGGTTTAATAATACTGTAATATTCCAATACCAGTATTCTTAGTTGTATATGTAACACCCACACATTGCACCATAAATATGGGAATGAAGTTGCCTTGGAAATCATCTAACCACTTTGGCGTTATTTAATCCACATCAGTTGGAACAGATGTGCACACTCAACGCCAAAGATTTGTTACGGCTCCAGAATGATTCCCCAAGTATATACGAGTTGGATGTTATGGCATTCAGACTTATAAAGTTAGGTAGGTTCATGATCCCAAGGAGTTACTCCACTGCTATAGCCTTACGTGATTATCAGCAAGAAGCAATCGACAACTGTATCCGGTCTATCACAGAAGGGAGGAAGCGGATTGGGGTTTCGATGGCTACAGGTGGTGGTAAGACAGTGATCTTCTCTCATCTCATACATCAATTGAGAGCGTCAAGCGAAACGGAGTCTTTCAAGGCATTGGTTTTAGTTCATCGAAGAGAATTGGTATTTCAAGCAGCGAACACCATCAAACGATTCTTTCCTGAACTTAATGTGCAGTTGGAGATGGGGAAGAGCCACAGTGATATAGAGAAGTCAGATGTGATCATAGCGTCTGTTCAATCTTTGATTCGAAGATTGGAAAAGTACAAGGCCACTGATATCAATTTGATTATTGTAGATGAGGCACACCATGCAGTAGCAAATTCTTATATAGAGATATTAAAGCATTTTGGTGCTGATACTAATGATACCGATACTCCGGTGGTGGGATTTAGTGCAACATTCGAAAGAGCCGATAATAAGGCTCTATCTGAAGTGCTTGATGATATCGTCTATCACAGAGGCATCCTAGAAATGATCGATGATAAATGGTTGTGTGAGGCTAAATTCAC
Source organism: Jamesozyma rosinii (assembly GCA_003708425.3). Taxonomy (NCBI): domain Eukaryota; kingdom Fungi; phylum Ascomycota; class Saccharomycetes; order Saccharomycetales; family Saccharomycetaceae; genus Jamesozyma; species Jamesozyma rosinii. Next base: position 26,972 of record PPOD03000228.1, read on the forward strand.
TACAGTAAACGTCCAAGTTGACTTATCGAAGGTTGGAAAATCATCCTCTTCAAATGATTTCAGGATTGATGGCTTGTCGAAAATAATGAATACAGACGAAATTAATAAGGTTATCCTGATGTCTTATCTGAAAAAGAAGAAAGATCACAAACTAAAGTCAACATTACTGTTTGGTGTTGATGTTTCGCATGTTAAAAAGCTGCATGAGCTTTTTGAATCAAATGGAATTAAAGCAAATTTTGTAACAGCAAATACCAAGGAGCGTGAGCGTGATGATATTATAAAAGAGTTTAAAGACGGTCGCATTGAGGTATTGATGAACTGTGGAATCTTTACGGAAGGTACAGACATGCCAAATATTGATTGTATACTCCTTTGTCGTCCTACCAGATCAAGATCTTTGCTTGTTCAAATGATTGGACGTGGTCTGAGGATGCATGATTCAAAGGAACACTGTCATATCATAGATTTTGTGGATTCATCTAATGTTGGTGTTGTCTCGATTCCAACTTTGGCTGGGATTTCTAGTCATGATGGAACTCTTGATGATGCTACGCTAGACGAACTGAATGAGATTAAGAAAGACTTGGATTTGAAGCAACAAATGAAGGCTAGTGAAATGCTAGCCCAAAGAGAAAAATTCAATGCCGCTTATGAACAGTTCAAGAGGTTTATCGAAAACAAGGATGCAATAGATCTGACCTTAACAACATATGAAACTTTTGAAAAATTCTATGAAAAGAATAAAGATTCTTTGAACAGTGATTTTTCGAAGTTATCTCTCTACGGAAAGGAACAAGAGTTACTGGGAAATTCAAAATACCCCTGGATCAAATTTGCCAAGAATGCATGGGCGCTCTCTTTGCAAGGTAGTCACCATTTGCGGTTATACAAAGAAGCGTCTAACGAGCCTGATGAACCCAAATACATATTAAAGTTATATCGAGAGATACCAAAATATCTTAGAGATACTAGCTCTGTGCGGTTCATTCCGAGAGTCATTGTCACGAGTACAAGTTTAGTTGAAATAGCAAGTAAGACAGAGGAGGTATTGGACCAGGTGAAGAATGGTCAATCTGATATTGAAACACCGCGCATGGTCAGAAACTTCACAAAATTCGCACGGTGGAGAAGTGACACAGCGACAGTAAAGCAGAAACAATCTATCGAACGCTCACTAAAGGGCATATATTCCAAGAACACAGCGTCATACAAGGCATTGTCGTACTCCGTTATAGAACAATATGTGTCAGAAATTAGTAAAGGAACGGCAGCGAATGTCTTATTTGCTTCGAGCTTGGCACCCGTATATCCTTTTCAAGCACTGTTAAAAGCATTGGAATATAAGCAAAGGAAATTCTAGCTATGTTTGTACGTCTAGACGGGCATTATTGGCACTGAAACGGTGTTTTGAGTTGCGATATTTATACAAATATATGAACGGGAGTGTGCAGCAGTAAGCTGGCTGCAAATATGTCAATCCGTTTGGTTAAATTCCCACTAATAAACAGCTGTCAATGCTATGACCTGTCTGGGACAATCAGCTGAACTGTCTGTCAAATTCCCGGAGTCAAGAATGCGCATACCTGTCTCTTTTCGCTTCGTCCGAAACGCGCTTTGTTGAAACAAAGAACCTCATCTCGTTTTAAGATGAAACAAGAATGTCAAAACATTTTCAAATTTTGAAGGCTGTGAAGAATGTTTTAAAAAAGTATCAATTCCTTTAAAAGAGTAAAGTATTTTAGTGAAACATGTAGTCATTTCGAACCCTGTATTAAGATGTCTCCAAGCATATGTCAAGTTCGTTAACCTACAATATCGAAATTGGGTACAAATTGTAAACATAGTATTTTTTCACTAGCGCAACCGACAACGCAACGTAAGCACCATTAATAATAAAAATGATGCTTTCAGTACCAAATAATAGAATAGCATCAATTATGAAATCCCCAGATGATGATGAAGCTGAAGGGCTACAAGCAACACCGGAGGAGGTTGAAGAATCATTGAGGTTAATTGAAGACTTAAAGTATTTCTTAACAACGGCACCTGTCAATTGGCAAGAGAACCAAATTATTAGGAGATACTATCTTAACAATGAACAGGGATTTGTATCCTGTGTTTTTTGGAATAACTTGTATTACATAACAGGGACCGATATAGTGAAATGTTGTGTCTATAAAATGGAGCAGTATGGCAGAAAGGTCGTTCAGAAGAAGAAGTTTGAGGAAGGTATATTTTCTGACCTAAGGAATTTAAAATGTGAAATAGATGCCACATTAGAGAAGCCAAAGTCGAAGTTTCTACAGTTCTTATTTCGCAACTCCTGTTTGAAAACGCAAAAGAAGCAAAAGGTATTCTTCTGGTTTAGTGTGCCGCATGACAAGTTGTTTACAGATGCTCTTGAGCGTGACTTAAAAAGAGAGGCTTCAAAACAGCCGGTTACAACTAAGGCGGTGAACGAACCTGCTTTATCATTCCAATACAATAATAAATCAAAAAAGACACTCTTTGATCAACTTTTAAAACATATGGATACACAGAGGAGTCACATGTTAGAGTCACCAATGGCAGATACAAACGTTCAACTAACTGAACCATTAGAAAATCAGATAGACGCTGCTTCAGATGATATCGAAGAGGGGAATGAGAAAGATTCAGTCGATAATGGGATGTATGCTGATGTTACTTCCAAAGACGAAGGATACACGAACTATCCTGACCAGGAACTAGAAATTGACACTTTTAAGCCAGATAGTCCAAACTTGGTTACATCATCTTCTACATCAAAATGCATTACTAATATAGTTCAAGTATCATCAGAAAATGATAAAGAGCAACATAAAAATAACGATGATTCAGGAATAGGTGATTTTCCACTGGATTATTTTTCTTTTGATATTGAATATCCTGAACATGAGGGTAGTGTGAATGATATGTCATTAGATATGTCGGAGGGACTGTATCCACAAGACCCGTATTCGAATCCGTTTGAGGGTATTATTTCACCATTCAAAACGGATAAAAGAGCCCTTCATCAGAAAAAGAACTCTTATTCTACTGATAGGAAATCGTCAACACATGAAGATTTGGAGGTTAAAGAGGAACATAGGCAAGAATCAACTGCTGAAAGGAAAGAAAGGCAGCTGATCTCTCCAAACCTTTCATATCAGAATTTCAAACAGCCAGCAATGTACAATCCCCAACTTAATATTCTTCAGCAAAATGCATATCAATCACCTTCTACCAATAATTTTTATAATAAGGATATTTTAGCTCAAACCATCGAGCATCCTATGATGGGCTTTGAAGGTATATTTACACCTCAAAATGCATTTAATAAAGATTATTTTAATAATCAAGCAGAAAATTTTGATTGGAATGCATTTTCACAACAACCGCTTCAACAGCCTCTTTCTGCACGTATGAATTCGTTCATCCCCATGTACAGACAGATGAGCTCTTACCCTTGGTTGCAGTCGCCGTACGTCCCATTAGGGACGCCCACTAACTATCCACTCTACTATTGCCAGAAAACGCCTCAATATGTAAGAAAGAAACCTTTCCAAGGAACTTCGTCTGCGGCTACCTCTGGTAGCACATCAAATCGCTCTAATAAAGGTAAAATAAGTAAATCAACGATTGACTCGTCCGGTAATAGCTCATGTGGTCAAACTAGAGTTTCTAGGCAGAATAAAATTGTAGAAAGTGCAAAACAGTTGCAGGCACATATTTTAAGTAAAGGTACAGGTAAGCATGCGGGAAAATGAAGGCATTATATGTGGGTTTTAATGATCAAATGAACAGTAATTTAACAATTATATTTAACAGTTTATGTATATATGTATACATATATGATAGATAAGATATTTCTTGTATTTATAATAATGTAATAATTAAAAATAGCATATCAATTTACGATGATGGAAGTCATTCAGTAGATAGCTTGTAGAAGAATCATTCTGGGTTTTCGGTATCATTTTCTTGGATGTATTGTTGTAATGATAATTGTCTAATTTGATTCATTATATCCTCATCTTGCATTCTTGCTGCTTGTGAGTTGAGCAGATCTTTCTCGTTAATGAAACTCTTGACCGTCTCCAAAACGTCTAAAGATTCTCTAGAAGTAGGGACAGGTGGTAGAACATCGAATTCATAAACTTCATAGTCTGACCATATATTAGCTGGAATAGATGCCATTGCAGATGATTCTTCGGATAGAATAACAAATCTTAATAGATTAATTGGGATCCTGTTTATGAAAAACATGTTATCCGATTCTTCAGTATCATCATCAGAAATGTCGTCATTAGGAAGCTGAACTTCAAATCTAGTCGATTGGTAATCCTTCAAAATGCATGTTAATTCCTTGTTTAAGAAGTTGACTTCCTCGGCATTCTTCCATAGTGCAGCAAATCTTGTTAAATATGCTTTCAATTCTAGAGTCTCTGCAGCGTGACCAAAAATATCTAGTTCCGCAGTCAATGACTTGTCACCGACTAGTTTATCAGTAAATATATTTGCCAGTGCTAGAGGATGTTGCTTAAAGCACTTGAGCAATTCTTTCCTTGCTGACTCACTCTCATCTATTCTGAGGTAACTCAATACTGTGGCCAAAGAAAAGCCCAGTGTGTACCATTGTCTATAACTATTCATCAATGGGGACTTTGACAACTCTATAATGTACTGGTATTCCGAGTTTAGAAGTAAGTAGTGATCCATGAAATATCTACACCCAAGTGGATCTTCTAGGGGGCTCAGAGACCATAGTGTTTTACACCATTCCCCTGCAGTTGCAATAGCACCTCGTTGAGCCAATGCTAATATGTATCTGAATATTGCCAGATAAAATTGTCTGTTGAAAAAGTATATGTAAGGCAATTGGCATGAGACTGAATCAAAGTTAATAGTACTCTTTAGTGCACGATCAAACACGAATAATGTTCTTTGCAGTAGGCCATTAGTATTGGACTTATCTCCTTGTCTAATTGTTATAAGCGCTACTTGTAACAGAGCAGGCACACAATATGGATATTTTGATGCAATTAGGTTGATCAATGCCTCGTGGTCTGGATGAACTATAACGCTGAGGAAAAATTCTGTTAGAGCTTTCCTATTCAGGTCATCGTTTATCGGTTCAAATTTATAGAAGGATATATTTTTCTTCCAGCTTTTTAAATCTTCCTCGATGACGTCTTTCCAATCAGTTGGGCGTTGCCACAGTTGCCATTCTAGCAGGTCCTCCGTGTTGAGTAATTTCATACTTAGCTCTCCTCTTGGCGTAGGTATCCAATCCTCCCTGACTTTTGTAAACTGTAGACGGTGTATGCTTCCACCTGGGCCGTTTGGGACATTACGGTGGTCTTTGCCACCCCAGTTTCTGACTAAACGTTTCATTCTTTGGATCTGTTTTAGTTGTTGTGGTGATATGGATGTCGATGACATTGAGTCAATATCCTCTAATGATTCTGCTGATATGTCATCAAACAGTAGTTTAAATTCAGAGTGTGGGTCTAGTTTTTTGAAATCAGAGTTGAAATACTGTTTGTTGTATTTTAAGCTAGAAATTGAGAACTTAGAGAATGAATTATCAGACTGTAAATCATTTGTAATCAATCCATTTGTGAGTTGTAGCGATGATAAGTCTTCTGCCTCTGATTCAGAGGCAGTGAAAAATTCGTCACCATCCTCATCTTGTCTTCCAGACAGGTGTCCGTACTTCTTTATATCTTTTTTCTTAAAATCTTGAAGTAGTTTATCAAAAGCCTCTTCGTCTGAATCATCATCATCATGCTGGGAGATTTCATTAGCCTCTGTTGCCTTCTTGTTCTTCTTTGCTTGCTTCTTTTTATTATTTTTCTTATTGGCCTTCTTTTGTGATCTTGTAGGGATTGTAACCTTTTCAATAGGTTCAGGATTACTATCCTCGCATTCACTCTCATCGTCGTCTCCTTCTGAGTCTGAGTTTGCGTCATTCATCAAGGCAAACATATTCACAGCTTTTGACGGCTTGGGTTGTGCCTGGGACCTCTCTGGTCCCTTCGATGCTGCAGTCGAGTTCAAAATAGACGCTAGCAGTTCCTCGTCATTTTGTAATTTCTTCAACGCCCGGGTACTCATAACTGAACTTATAATACACCTTATATGATACCAACAATAGGCTTGGAGACTGGTTTGCTGTATTTAGAGCATATATCTGAAGCATCTGTATTCTTCAAATAATAAAAATTGGTACTGCCTTAGAGGGTTGTGTGTTAAAGTTGCCCGGGCCCGCTGTAGAAATTCTATTGTTTGTGCATGAAAAAATGAAATTTTTCACGAGCGTCTCATCTCATCTCGAATTTCTGAGTTTAATGATTAGAGAACTGTGCACTGCAGGTATCTGTGATCTAGGGTTCAACGAAGAGAGAGTAGTAGCAGGTCAATAGCATATAGGTGTCCATAATGACTAAATCTAGAAAGCAGAAGCAGAAGAAGAAGGATTTTTTGAAGAAGAGGTTGAAGGTCGGTAAGACTGCGCCAAAGCCAAGTAACCAGACGGATACTTCATTTGTTGCACGTACGATTTCGATTAAGAACCAGCATCTAGAACATGATAATGACTTAAGCAAGCGATTTCCGTTGCTGAGACATCATAATGTCACGGTCAGGAAAGAAACCTTGCAGACATTTCAAAAAGCGATTCCTACTATAATCAAATCACGTTTAATGGCGCCATTGCTAAGCCAGGCGATTCCGTTAATTTGTGATGATTCCAAAATAGTCAGAGATGCATTGATAGACATGTTAGATGAGATCGGCACATTGGACGCGCAGGTGTTAGTGTTGCATTGTAACATATTTGTCCTGTATATTAACATGGCCATGACCCACATTGTTCCAAGGATCCAGGCAGATTCAACAAGGTTTCTGAACTGTCTGTTACGATATTGCGGGGATGAAATCGTGAGACAAGCGTGGTTGAAGTTGTTGAACGGTGTATTGTCTGTACTGGGTTTGGGTCTGTTTGGTAAAAACCACAGTTCCGGTGCCCTGCAAACCAAGAAGCGTGATGCCAAAAACACTAAGATCCATCTAGATGCATTGAAAGAATTAATCAGGTATGGTTGTGCCGAGCCCGGTTTTGGTGAGGAGGATGTAGAGGGCATAGAAAACGATACAGAGATCAGCAGTGCTATAAATCCATATTTAATCCCAGACATGCCTCAACCGTATGAGCATCTAAAACTATTTGTGAGGACGTTGAAGAACACTACCGACGCGGTCAGTGGCCAGTCAGCAAGCACAGTCGGTGCTGGGTCATCACTCTCGAACCAGGACATTGACACTCGTCAACGCATCTTCCAGGAACAGTTCCTGGAAAAGATACTCAAAGAAATGGACTCGATGATCAAGGACGGTGGAGAATGCGGCAAGAGTGCCAACAGTCTGAAACAGCTGCTGGGCAAACTCTTTGTGCAATAGTCCCACCAGCCTATATACCTTGTACAGCTATGTAAACTAGAAACCGGCGCTACTATGTACTCGTCCAACACGACAAAGAAGGAAAAATTTTTATAATTTCAGTCGCCCGAAATTTCGGTCGTGGGTGGCAAAAAAAACAACCGACGGGTCTGAAGAAGAACGAAACCAGGTTCGCGGCAAAAAGTTTGTTATTCAAATTAAAGGCCCATCTGTAAACAGTAGAATGTTGTGTTGGTGTTAAATACAGAACCTTCGGATCTTCTTGGCAACTTATAAATAGCGATATTGCATTCTAGACACCCGTAGCTTTCTATTAATACCGATTACTAAACGGATAACAAGGGTTTTACATCGCATATTCATGTATATGTCATCCAGTCTTTCACATGAGCAAGCACAAATATAGAGCAAAATCAAAGCAGACAGGTGAAAATGACTCGTTAACCAAGGCAGACCAATTGAACGAGCTGAAATTCAAGTTTGATTTGCTATCTAACGAACTGTTCCATTTAAAGGAGTATATTTCATTGGTGGACTTCGATCCTGCATATAAGAACAATACCGACAGTTTTAACAAGTTTATTGCCAAGGAACACCTGTCAATAGACCTGCCATACCTCAACGAAATACCGAACTACAATGATAGCATGAGCATAGTCAAAAATGAGAAGGAAAAGGCTGTTCCTAGGGTACGAAGACACCAGCTTCGTCATTCCAGCACGCATACTAATGGTTCCAATGACACCAGTCTGGATTCTGTAGATAGGATCTCGCAAAGATTAGAAAATATAGAGAGATCAGTACGAGATAGGTATAAACAGCTACAAGATGATCTAAGCAATACAAACTCTGATACGAAGGACAATAAGAAGAAAGCTTTAGTGAAGCAAGAAGCATCAAATAATGCCAAACCACCGGCAACACGAGAAGCAAAAAATGACGTAATACCAAAGAATTCAAAGGATAAACAAACAGAAAAGAGATCAAGCATAAAGAGGAAATCCAACGGAGCCAAAAAGACAGCTCAAGTAATCAAAAAAGAAGAGGTAATCAAGGACGTTCCAACTCAAGATGAGACTACCACAGTTGATCGGGAGGATGGGGATGAATACTACTTTACTACATCGTCAGAAGATGAAGATGATGAACTACAAACTGAAATGAACAATAGAACAAAAAGACCTCGTGTGATTGTAAAACTCTCAGAACTCAAACAAACAATCACAAACCCACTGCATGTTATAAAACCACAGTTTGAAAGTTTATCAGGATATTTGAAGTCATTCAAATCTCTGGAGGACGATATGTCTCTAGAAGAGTATGAATCCTTCATCGAAGAAGGAAAACGAGTTACTAAGATTGTTAAAAGAGGGCTTCAGACCGGTGCATTACGTTTCGATCCAGGCTCTAATTCAATACAGCCGGTGACGACAAGAGACGCAAAGTTTACCTTGGCACATAAACCTGACCCAATATCATATATCTATAAAGAACAAAATAAGCATACTTTCCAAGACTACTTTGTCAATCAGGGTATTCACATGAGCAAACTATTCCAAAGTTCTAGGAAGGCAAGAATCTCAAGAGCTAAGAAGGTTTCTCAAATGATTGAGCAACATTTTAAGCACATTGCTGGGGCCGAAGAAAGAAGGTTGAAGGAGGAGGAAAAACAAAAGAGAGCAATAACAAGAACCGTCTTGCAAGCATTAAGAAAAAGATGGAACTTGGCAGAGAGAGCATATAGAGTCTTGAAAAGGGATGAAGAGGAGCAACTAAAAAGAATTCAAGGTAAGAAGCGTTTGTCAAAGATCTTGGAGCAAAGCACTCAATTATTAGGGGCCCAGTTAAATCAAGGCACAGACGACACTCCATCTTCCGATAATAGGCTAAGTGGTTCTGAAGCAGAATCCAGTGGTAGCGATTCCCAAAGCGATGATGATATCTTATCTTCATCTTCCAGCGATGCTGAGGTATCTGATCTTGATGATAAATCAGAACAGGAAACTTCCAAGAGTATATCATCGGGAGACGAACTGTTGTCAGTTAACGAATTACGTGAGAAATATAGTAACTTGGACAATATCAGCAACAGTGACAGTGATCATAATATTGATGGCAACGGAAAAAATCTAAGTGAATCAGATGGGAGCCTATCGGATTCCTCAGAATCATTCTCGTCGGGGACTTCAGATGATGAGAAAATTTCCTCGGACGGGGAAGAAGAGGTCAGTACTCCTGGTTTGAGTGATCTTTTTGCTACCAAGAATGATAGCGATGATGATGATCTCGATGACAGTGAAGACTTTGTGATGAGTGAATCGGATACCGAAAACACATCTGGTAATATAGAGAAGAAAGACGATACAAATGATACGAAAGTTCAGGAGCTACCCAAGGAAGAAGATACAAATAATACAGAAGCATCTGAAATGGACATGCTAGCAAAACAGAATGAACAATTAAGTGTAACCGATGTTCCAGTGCCACCACTCTTACGAGGTACTCTAAGAACATATCAAAAGCAAGGTTTAAACTGGCTTGCATCTTTATACAATAATAACACAAACGGTATCCTTGCTGATGAAATGGGTTTGGGTAAAACCATCCAAACAATTTCACTTTTAGCTTATTTGGCCTGTGAAAAACAAAATTGGGGCCCACATTTAATTATTGTTCCAACGTCAGTATTGCTAAATTGGGAAATGGAATTTAAACGTTTCGCGCCTGGTTTGAAAGTTTTGACATATTACGGTTCTCCTCAACAACGTAAAGAAAAGAGAAAAGGCTGGAATAAACTTGATGCTTTCCATGTTTGCATTGTGTCATATCAGTTGGTTGTTCAAGACCAACATTCTTTCAAGAGAAAAAGATGGCAATATATGGTATTGGATGAAGCACATAATATAAAGAACTTTAGATCCACCAGATGGCAGGCATTATTGAACTTCAGCGCAAGGAGGAGATTACTGCTTACGGGTACCCCGCTACAGAATAACCTTGCTGAGCTTTGGTCTTTATTATATTTCTTAATGCCGCAAACTATGGTTAATGGTAAGAAAGTGTCTGGTTTTGCTGATTTAGATGCTTTCCAGCAATGGTTTGGCCACCCAGTGGATAAAATTATTGAAACAAGTGCTGGGTCAGAACAAGATGCAGAAACTAAAAAGACTGTGACAAAACTTCATCAAGTCTTACGTCCATATCTATTAAGAAGATTGAAAGCAGATGTGGAAAAGCAAATGCCTGCAAAATATGAGCATATTGTTTACTGTAGATTATCAAAGAGACAAAGATTCTTATACGATGATTTCATGTCAAGATCCAAAACAAAGGAAACTCTAGCTAGTGGTAATTTTATGTCAATTGTTAATTGTTTAATGCAATTGAGAAAGGTTTGTAATCACCCAGATCTGTTTGAAGTAAGACCAATTTTAACCTCCTTCGAGGCTGGCTCTTCTGTTGTGCATGATTATGTTCATACAAATAAAACTGTCGATAAACTATTCCAAGTTGGGGATTTCCGGAATATCTCTAACCTTGATAATTTAAATTTAGTATTTGCTGGAAATGATAAAGCCATGACCTCCTATGACACAAATTGTATTTCTAAACTAAAGTGTATTGATGAGTTTAAGAAAGAGGTGAATATATTAAGGGCTCAGATAGAGTCTGAAGAGAATGTAAAGTTTAAGAATTCGCCATTTTCATTTCAGGACGCCAATAGCTTCTTTAGATGTTTTGGCCAACAGAAGATTGAAAGAAAGATTGATTCCTTGGAATTCAGAAGTTATATTAACTCGTTGAGATGTGATAAGAAACCAGTGTATGGTAAGAATCTAGTAGACCTGGTCTCAGTGACAGATAGAACAAGTTCAGAAGTAGTGGAGCCTTTAATAAAGCCTTTACAAAGCAGATTCTATAGGGACAAAACCCTAATAGAAAACTTTGCTGTTGTTACTCCTAAGGCTGTTACACTTGATGTTAGACCATTGGCTTTAGGTATCGACGATGAGAGTCTTGTCAGTGAATATAAAAAGCAGATCGTTAAAGAGCAATTTCACTCTATTGATAATCCATTCCACCATTTGCAAACAAAGTTAACCATCGAATTTCCGGAGAAATCGTTGCTTCAGTATGATTGTGGTAAACTTCAAAAGTTAGCCAAATTACTGCAGGAATTGAAGGATAACGGACATAGGGCCTTGATTTTCACGCAGATGACCAAAGTTTTAGATATTTTGGAGCAGTTTTTAAACTATCATGGTTATTTATATATGAGATTAGACGGTGCTACAAAGGTTGAAGACCGTCAAATCCTTACAGAGAGATTCAACACTGATGATAAGATCACTGTTTTCATCTTATCGAGTAGATCTGGTGGTTTGGGTATTAATCTGACCGGTGCAGACACTGTTATTTTTTACGATTCCGATTGGAATCCTGCCATGGATAAGCAATGTCAGGATCGTTGTCATAGAATTGGGCAAACCAGGGATGTTCATATCTATAGATTTGTTAGTGAGCATACTATTGAGAGTAATATCTTGAAGAAGGCAAACCAAAAACGTCAATTAGACAATGTTGTCATTCAAGAAGGTGACTTTACCACCGATTATTTTAACAAAGTGTCCGTTAAAGATTTATTCGGTGCGGAAACTACAAAGGACTTGAAGGCAAATGAAAAGCCGCTATTGTTGGAAGGATCTCAGTCTACGAGAAATCCAAGGGAGTTAGAAAAAATATTAGCACAAGCGGAGGATGAGGATGATGTCCGTGCAGCTAATCTAGCGATGAAGGAAGTAGAGTTGGATAACGAGGATTTCACAGAAGAATCCCCGAACTCAAATGAACAAAAGAAAGAAGATAATGAAGACGAATATGAAGGTACGGGTCATGTAGAAGAATATATGATAAGACTAATTGCGAACGGTTATTATTAATGATATGGTTATAGACATTTGATGAGTACAAAGATTGACTAGGGATACATTGTAAATATTTATATTGGATAGGTTTAGAAGATTGGTCAGTACTGGTTTATTTTTTAGTTATGTTTTTTTTACAATGGATCACTGGTATTTATAATTACCATGCCAGGAGATTCCTCCTGTATATACGATTTATATATAATATATGGACTTATTTGGTATATTTGAAAATGAACTAGCTTATATTTATCCAAAGGTATAGAGAATTTTATATTCTGCATGAATGAAATTTATTTTATATGAACAAAATGCATTTCTTAAGATTCAAAAAACATTCTTCTGTCAAGCGTTTAAATAATTAGAGCAAAATGTAAATATAAAGTACGAAACAATTGGCATAAATACATCATGGTCAATGAAGAACGTAGTTTAAATTCATATAATGAAGCAAGTAATCAGTCGAAACTTTTGTGCAGTTACTCAACTTAGCAACAGGTTGTCGAAGATCAAACAGATTGTATCAGAATCTACACCGATACTTTCAAAACCACCAATTGAAAAGGATGCGAGGCTGGTTCGAAAGCATCCATTGGTACGCAAGTCTAAGAAAGAAAAAGTCTCCAAACTCAAACCGTGGATTGAATATAATACAATATACAACCCTCATTATGAAACGCCAAGTGATTCCGATATTAACCCCATAAATCATTTCTTCAATACTGCCAAGGTGACATTTGAATGGAGTGTTGCTAACTTCACGGATATACCCAGTGAAATTGTAAAAGAAAAGTTTAGAGATACATCACAGGATCCAAATAGAAGCTCGACGAAGCTATATCCTGGGAAAACCTCTATTCCCTTTGCTCTCATTAATGGTCTTCCAGAAGTTGCATTTCTTGGAAGATCGAATGCAGGGAAGTCGACCATTTTGAACAATCTGACAACTCAATTTAATAGAGGTGAGCTGGAAGAATCTGCAAAGGTATCTAATAAACCCGGTTTCACCAAAACTTTGAACTGTTTCAACATCGGAAATAAGTTCAGACTTATAGACACGCCTGGTTATGGTCGTGGGAGTTCAAATGAACAGGGTAATTTAACGATGGATTATATACGGGACAGAAAGGAATTAGTAAGGTGTTATGTTCTAATTTCTGGTAATCAAGGTTTCACATCGCTAGATATTCAAATAATTAACTATTTGAAGGATATTGGAAAACCCTTCGAGGTAGTATTTACAAAAATGGATAAGGTCAAGGATATAAAAGTGCTGGCGAGTAAGATAGATGAGGTTGGCATACAAGATTTTCCAACATTGCCAAGGTTAATTTTCACTAACTCCAAGACAACAAAAAGCTGTCAAAAGAGATATGGAATAGATCTGCTCAGATACACAATCTTCCAAAGTTGCGGGTTAGATAACATTACAAAGCCATCAAAGACTAAAAAATAGCCATTGAATTGGTGAGCATTCATTATGTACCATAATTATTGTACAGTGAGACCATTTAAGATAAATATTTTGAATATTATGTGTGTATAACGACAGTCAAATGTACTGTATGAGTTTCCATCACTATGGTTGGTTCCTCCGTTGAAGGTGATACATTTTTGCAAGTTTGTATATTGTTGCGATTCTCCGCGATTCTGAAAAATTCACAGGATTTGAAAATTCAAAAGTAGAGAGCTCTAGAATGTTTAGGTTGATATAGTGAATACATACATTATCTTCTTTGTAAGTACACAAAACTCGGCAAGGTAGGCATTTGACAGCCAGCTATTGACTATTAAAAAGATTTATTAGAAGATTTAAACCAAAATAGAAATGTTTCACGTCGCAAAAAACCTGCAATTATACAAGGGCTGTTGTCAAGAGCTTTCTTCACTCACTGTAGGAAGGCTGTTTTCAACCTATGAACCTTTACAGAGCGCCAAGGCTGTAAAGTTTCTAAAAGCTCAAAGAAGAAGACAAAAGAATGAAGTCAAGCAGGCGCAATTGAAGAAATCTTCGGATATGGTTGATCCTGTGTTTGGTCGTAAGGATACTCCATTTCTTGTACGTATCAATGCAGAATTGAAAGAACCTAATGTCTTATCTCACGGATATGAAATGAACGAAGTTGAAAGATTCATCGGTGCTGTTGAATCCACTACGAATGAGCAAGCAGAGCTTTCAGGTTTGAACATGGAGCTGTTTGAAACAGAAACCTCAGAGACTGTGGAAACCAGAAAGGAGGTTCTCCTAAGAATTTTGAGTATGAGAAATGCAAGCAATAAAGAATCGATGAATATGGCGATACGTCTTGCCCGTGAGGAGTTCCAGAGATTCCCTGGTGACACTGGTTCGAGTGAAGTGCAAGCTGCGTGTATGACAGTGAAGATTCTTAACATGGCTAAGCATGTCCAAGAGCATAAAAAGGACAATGCCAACACGAGACTTTTGCGTATATTAGTTCAAAAGAGGCAAAGTATTTTGAGATATTTGAAGAGGGATGATCCACAAAGATATTATTGGGCTATTGAAAAGCTTGGGTTGAGTGATTCTGCCATCGAGGAAGAGTTTAATATGGACAGACGTTACATGCAAGATTACAGCTTTTTTGGTGATAAGATTCTGATCAAGGATTCGAAGAAGGTGATTGATCAGCAACGTAAGGATCTGAGAAGACAAAGGGTGGTCGAAACTACTGAATAGACTTAATATTCGAGTAAACTTGTAAATAAGTAAATAAGTTTATAAATAAATGAAGTGCCATGATATAAATGAGTGTTTTGGTGGCTTAATTTTTATCTTTTGAGAACGGTTCTTTCCAATGTTATAGTTTATTGTTCCTCGATATATGCAATATAAAAGTATAAAAGAATATAAAAGAATGGAAATATGAGGCCTATGTTAAGGAACTCTAGGCGGATAGAAGTGCGGTGTGTTCGTTTGGAGGTGTGATGTGCTCTGGTGTACGAGACTCTGCGTATATATCACCTTCGTCATCACTAGAATCTGAAAAGTATTCATCGTCCTCTGTATCGCTCTCATCAGCTTCCCTCAATTTTGCTGCATAGCTCAATATGCTATCCCAGTTAGGTTGCAAAACGAAATATGCTTCGATGACACCAATAATTAGCATTGCAGAACCAATACCTATCCACAAACCGTAAAGTTTCCAATCCAAGACCCAACTCAAAAACATTGCTAGTGGGATACCAAAGAAATAGTATCCTACTAAATTGACAATACCACCCAATGCTTGCATACCTTGGCCTCTTAAGCATGAGCCTGCAACCGCATTCAGGGAGTCAAAATTTTGAATTAGTCCGATAACTGGTAGAATGCCAGATATGAGTTTCTTCACGGTTGGATCCCTAGAGAATATACTAGCAATGAAGTTACGACTTAATATCAATACAGTACAGTTTGTGAGACCTGCAATAAAAGAGAAAGAAAGGCCAACCTTTGCTGAAATATGGGCATGGTCAATTCTTTTGGCACCGATGAAATTTGCAATTCTTGTAGAAGTCGAGATACCAATGGCAAAGGGTACCATGTAAATCAAAGCGGCCACTGATGAAACAGCAGATTGGGCAGCCAGGTATTCTGTACCAAAATAGGCACTGAACAAAGTTAAACATTCATATGAGATTTCTTCAGCCTCAAGCATGACCACACCAGACACAGCAAGGTGTGCCAAATCTGTCCAATGGGTGAATGCCTTTCTTGAGAACCCACCCCAGCATTTCTTTCCTTCGACAAAGAGCACGTACATCAGCAACAGAATAAACATTAACCAAAAGTTTATCACGACTGCGACGGCGGAACCGATAAAGCCAATGCCAATGTACTTGTTCCAAACCAAGGTATAACTCATAAAGATATTTAGAGGGGCACATATAAGTAAGACATAGATACCTGCATCGAAGATACCCTGGGCTTGTAAGAATCTTTTCAAATTTTCAAAGAGGATATAGGCAGGTGCGCCAAAGATAAGGACTTTTAGAAATTGAGCTGTCAGATGGATTAGTTCCTTCTCAGGAATTAATCTGGATAGGATCGGTTCAGAGTAGTACCATAGGAATGCAAACGGGATGTAGATTACCATTGAAAACGCGATACAACGTTGTAAATGGACACCAACACTGTAATATCTTCCTGAACCGTATGCCTGAGGGCACAGGGTGTCTAAACTTGTGGCAATACCTTCAAAGAAACCTAGCGTGATGTTTGAGGTCATTGATGCTAGAGACACAGCAGCCAATTCGTTCTTACCCAGGTATCCAACAGTTAGGGAGCAAACTAGAGGGAAAATATCTTCCAGTAAAAAGGTGAAGATAAGTGGGATGGAATAAGATGCCAAGATTTTTGCTTCAGACTCGAAAGTCACCTTTTCGTGTGCTAGGATGTTTAAGGATTCAGCATCTAAGTTTTCTTGGTAAATATTTGGGATGGAACCTCTGCTTGAAACAGAGACAAAAGATTGCCTGACCGGTTCTCCTAGACCGTTCTGAACTGCCTCTTTGAAAAGCTTTTTCCTGGTCTGGACTCTGTCTATAAACGACCCATAGTCAACATCTCTGCCACCCGTGTATTCTTGGGGTTCTTCCTGGACTATACGTTCATGGTGAGGGTGACTGTGTGAGGAGGTGTATCTACGCTCGTGTTCCTGTAGAATCCAATCAACATCTGGTGGGGACGTAGCCGGAGCTTCGGAGACACGTGATGGTAAGGATGTGGTTCTGCTCAGGTCATCCCCAAAGCTTTGTTGGTCGTTGTCATTGTTGTTTTGATAGTATTCTTCGTCGTCGTCGTAGAATTCATTTCCTAGGTTCGGTACAGGTTCATGGATACTACTTCCGAAATCTTCCGCTAAGGATCGAAAACTCCTCTGGTCATTATGGTTTCGCCTTGTTTTAATCCTTCTCTTGTGGGTGAATTTACGAACTAAGGGGTTCTTCTTATTAGGAGGAAATACACCCAGGGATATCCTCCTGTGTGTATTCCCGATCCCCATACCAGTCGTTCTCAGGGTCGGAGGTATATCGGATAATGTTGTTAATAGGCCTGACATGTTGTTCTGAAAGTACAAGTATTGAACTGGAACTATCTCCTGATTTTGAAAGTGAGAGGTGTAAGTATATGGGCAAATGCACTTCTTATTCTATACGGGTTTGCTTCTCTATCCTGGAGGAGTATGACGGCAATATAGGGTGTTGTATATGAAAACTATAATTCGTTTGTTCTTCTTAGTGCCGAGCAGAAACTAGAGTAAAAGCAAAGAGTGTTCTCAAAGTAGAGATTGGCCTAGTATATATAGAAGGTTATGCTTGGATGAGAGTCTGATCAGATGAAAGTAACGAAAGTGTAGAAGTTGCTGTTCGACTGAAATATTTTGAATTAAAGTAGAAATATTAACCACCAATCCCTTTTTTGTCCTCGGGATTTCTGCCAGCGTAACAAACTGCACGAGGTTCCAGTTGCAACCTCGTGGGTCCTGATGATGACGGCGATAGGCAGGATGCCAGAAGTGAGAAGAGGAGTACAAATCGTTGGTAACGTATATGTGTGTTGAATCAAGGCTATGGCTCTGGTGGTGTAATCTTTTTCTTGTTGAAGAACAATAACCAGGAAGACAAAGGGGTAGAGAGAATCTGAACAGTTCGCGCAACGTTACGGTATGTAGCTCGTTCACAAGTATACTGGAAAGAGGTTATTCAGAATTCGTGGACTGGTATGCGCATTATAAATGGCATGTATGGTTTGTCAATTATGTTCTTCTGTCTAGTGCACAAAAGGATGTTTAATACGTATTAAACGCAATTGTTTATTTCTTAATAAGCTTTCTTGCTTGCAACGTTATCTGTTATAGAGACTACATATAATATACAAAGGTGTCTCAAAGAGACGAGTCCAATAATGCAACTTATGAAAGAATGTGCTGCCCCAACTGTTTAGAATACATCTGGTAATTTTTCAATGACGTATGAATGGCCACCCACACTCATCAGTGGAATACCTGGAATCTTTCTAATTCTCTGTTTTAGACCAGCATCATTAGTTGCCACGATGTAACACTTGTGCTGTAGGACTCTGTTCACCAGACAGTCATCCGCATAGGTACCCTTGTGTGAACAACTCAGTCTTTTGATTCTTGGATCACGGGCTAACTTTAAGGCAATACGGTATTTTGGTCCCAGTTTTTCTAATTCAGCCATGACACAGTCTGTTATCAGTGGGTTACACTTGGCCAATAGACAATCCATCATACCTCTTATGATATCGATCTTCTTCTGGATGGAAAAGTTGATGAAATTGGTATCGATCAGCACCTGGTATGGTGGTTTGATAGCTTCATTATACTGGAAGAACAGGGCACTGGAAACTTGTGGTATACTTCTTGTTAATTCAGGATCTTTAATCTCGCTCTGCTTCTCCTTGTTGACCTTTAACCTCTGGTCTTTCTTATTATTCAAGGTACGCTTGACCAATGCGAACTTTCTTGTTTTCTTAGCTTTACCCATATTAATATGTCTTTGTGTGTAGGTGTGTGTTCTTGACTCGATAGTATTGACCTATAAGTATACTACTGTGTGATATACCTACTGAATGTGTATGGTCACTGATGTATCTTGCGATGAGATGATACAAATTAAATTTTTTCCACCAAATTTTTCAGTTGGCATCACAAATCACGAACTGGGAAGTTGACGACCTATACAAAAGTTTGTATAATTACAGGGCATTGGCACTGAAGAGAGTGGAGGGTAGAGGTAAAAATGTTGTTGTTGTAGTCCCCCTGGTTTGTCCTCTGTTGTGAGACATGAACCTAGTTGGGACATTCGTAAGATCACTCCCCAACAAGACTATCCATAAGTATTAAATTCATGTGTTGTTAATACACACATGCTAAATATGTATTTAATTTATTTATTTATTTCGTTTTGGAATTACTTTTACATTCTGTCGACTGGGGTCAAACCTAATAAGCACATACCGTTGTATAGAACTTGTCTGGCAGCTGCGTATAAGGCGAGACGGGCAGTAGCTAGTTCTTCAGTTTGACCAGCAACCCATAGGACATCATAACAGGAAGAGACTTGATGGGTCAACTTGAATAGATAGGTGACAACAGTGGTTGGTTCATGGGTCTTCATGGCGTTTCTTAAAACATCAGGGTATTGAGCCAATATTCTGACTAGTAAGATAGCAGCTGGTTCGGAAAGCAATGAGAAGTCAGCGTCAGCCCATGTATCAGGGGTGATAGATGAAGAGTTTCTTTCAACAGATCTTAATCTGGAGTGAGCGTATTGCAAGTATGGACCGGTGTCACCTTCGAAAGAAAGCATTCTTTCCCATTTGAATTCGTAGTTGTTGATACGTTTACCTTGCATATCCTGGATCATGACAGCGGATATACCGACTAAGTCAGCGACTTCTTCAGGGTTTTCAATCTGGGCATATTTTACTTCGTTCTTCTTCATGACTTCATGCATCTTCTCCTTGGTTTCTTCCAAGATGTTATCCAAGAAGACGACAGTACCCTTTCTGGTGGACATACCTTGGACCATACCAAAGTTGACATGTTGTAGTCTGTCTGCCCATTCGAAATCCATTTGTTTCAAGATTTCAAAGAACTGAGCAGTGTGCAAATCCTGTTGAGTAGCAATGACGTAGACCATCTTGTCAAAGTGGTACTTTTCATAACGGTCCATGGCGGCACCGACATCTCTGGTCAAATATAGAGTAGTACCATCGGACTTTTGGACAATGGTCTTACCTAGCTTCTTGTTGAATTTGGTTAGGTCGATCAAGGTGGCACCTCTGTCTTCGTGGGTTAGACCCTTTGCATGGAATAAGTCTAAGGCAGTGTTCATGGATTCCTTAGCGACCTGAGATTCACCAGAGTAGACATCGTACTTAATATTTAGTCTGGCATATGTGTTGATGTACTTTTCGATGGATAGTTCACGGAATCTTTTCCAGATCTTCAAAGCTTCTTCGTCACCGTCTTCCATCTTCTTGAAGTACTCACGGGCCTTACCGTTGGTGGATTCCTCTAGTGGGAGAGAGTCACCTTCATTCTCGATGTCCTTGTTGACACGGACGTAAACTTCGAATAAATGCTGGATTGGGTCCTTAGCCAAGGCTTCTTCGCTACCGTATCTTTCGAAACCAACAGCTAGCACACCGAATTGCTTACCCCAGTCACCTAGGTAGTTCATTCTTGTGACATCCCAGCCCAACTTTTGGTATAGGTTAGCAAGGAAACCACCGATAATGGTGGATCTCAAATGGCCAGCGTGGAATGGTTTGGCGATGTTTGGAGAGGAGAATTCAATGATGACCTTCTTGTTCTCGCCTAGATTGCAAGAACCGTAATCTTCCTTTCTGTTTAGGACATCCGGAACGACGACCTTGAATAAGAATTGTGGGTTGAAGAAGAACTGTAAGAAAGGTCCGTTAGCTTCAACCTTGCTCAAGTATTCGCCACATGGGAAGTCTTCGGCCCACTTGGCAGCCAAATCCTTTGGGTTGGAACCTTTAATTCTCAATCTTGGGACAGGGATCAATAAATCACCTCTCTCTAGGGTATTGGTCCATTCTAAGGCTGGGAAGATCAGAGAAGTATCGACACCTGAGATCTTGGTTAGTTCCTCAGCGATGTAGTTTCTCATCACATCGACAACATTGACGTCTGGATGGGAACCTTCCAAGACTGTTGGTTCGGAAATAGATAATTTCTTTAGTAGTGTAGTAATATTAGCAGTAGCCATTTTCACTGAGTATTGTGGTTTCTTGATGTCTTTTAACTAGTGGGAAAGTCCAACTGTTCGTGTGCATTCCAGAGAGGGTTCCTCCATCTTTATAAGTATTTGTCACTGTCCCTGCTGGATGCCGCTCAAACAGAATTCATGCTTGAAAATTTTTCAGAGAGCTGTGAAAAAAAATACGAATGTGTCATTGAAAAGACAAGGAGCTTCAGGGATGACTAGGCATACACTGTGCGAATTCTATCATAGCACATAAACACAATGACCATGTAGGGTGTTCAGTGTATGTGGGTTATAGTGGGTACAGGGTATTCAGAGAAATGACTTACTTGAGGTTATTTATTCTTGGCTCTTTGTAGAGGCCTGCTCCGGTTCCCTGTTTGTGCGGCTACTGTAGGCAAGAAGGACGGGGTTCTATACAATTGCATAATAAGCATGGGAAGTGCATGGAAATCAAGGGGTTAATAGTAGAAGGTGAGGGGGTAGTTTACTTGAGGGGCATTGTCTTGTAAGGTGACTCATCGTCAAAGTTTGAAGTTTCGGGATTGTGACCGAGATCTCTCCTGAATAGATGTAATCACACTAAAACAAAAACGAGGTCTATGTTTGCACTTATTCGTCGAGGCCTTGTATTGTGTTCGAGAGGTCATTCTGGCTACTACGTTTTTATTTTTATTTTCCAATATTTTTCATGTTTTGTTAAAATATTTTGATTGGTAACGAATCAAAACACTGAAAGGTGCAACTCTTTTATAAACAATAATATTATTTTCCCATTCAACGACACATACAAACTTAAAAATGAAATGAATTTATTGGCATCTATAATAGAATTCTAACAGATATATATATATATACTATATTACACTTACAAATGGAGTAGATAGAAAAAAGGACAGATTTGCAAAAAATCGAGCACACATGAGTGCATCTCAATAACGCTTTGTCTCCATTAATATTTATTATTTTCCGGATGGCGTCCCTTAGTTGTCGGAACTTTCAGCATTGGTGTCTTCAACGTTTGCATCAGATGCGGAAATGAATGTGACCTCGGCCCAACCGAGACCCTTCACCTTCTCACCGTCGTTGATCTGTAGGGTGAAGTCATCGTTGGCAAATTGGTAGATGTATGGCTTGGTTCCTGCAATACCCGAGACGATGTTTTTGACGAAGTTTGGAATTTCGCCCATGACATCGACTCTCTCGACCCTGTTGTTCAATTGAGTTTCGATGACGGCCTTGACCTTGTCTTCTTCTTTGACAGTGTCATTTTCAACTTCCTCGTCTGTTACCTTTGAGTTAACACCGTTGAATTGAACCCTAATGTTCTTTGGAATGTTCCAGCCGACCTCATCGACCTCAGCGTTCAAATGCTTGTAGTCGTTGTCTGTAGACAACATCAGGACATCTTTGTCGGTTGTCACAATACCAACGGAGACCTTGGAGTTGGCGTAGGATTTTGGAGTTATATATTCGATGATGAGAGCAGAGTGTGTCTTGCTGTGCATGTAGAAGAAGTTCCATGCCTTGGCAGCGTGGTGTGGCTTCATACCTTGGAATGCCATAATGAACATGGAGAAGACAGGTTCGTCCTTCTTAAATGTTATTATTTGTTCTTCGTAGACAGTATCATCCTCTTCCTCTTCTTCGTCGTCTTCCTCTTCCTCTTCTTCTTCCTCTTCTTCTTCCTCTTCCTCTTCCCCTTCGTTCTCTTCAGCTTCTTCTTGTTCAACTGGCTTCATGACCTTGATGGTACCAGTACAAGAGTTTCTTGGCCAGAAGGTGTGCTTGATGCTGCCCCAAGGCTCTTCAATATTGTCACCATAGTAGGTAGCTGGGTCCTCACCTGCCTTAGCACCTGGGGTCAGTCTAGTGACTACCAAATCGACAGTGGATCTCTTGCAGACATTGGAGACGACGTGGTAGGAGGTGTTATCCTCTGACATCTCAACCGAGAGGTTGTCCGCGTAGAAGTTTGGGCCCTCGATAGTGAAGTTCTCCAGCTTGGTGGAGGTCCAGAGGTTCAAATTGCTTGGGTTCTTTGAATCAAAGATTCTGAAAGTGAACTGTGCCTGTCTGTGCAGACCGACGATGCTCGAGTGGATAATCTGGGCGAACCCTAGAATACCGGTGTTCAAGTCACTGAAGTAGAACGTAGCAGTCTCGACATTGGTGTAATCTGGGGACAACCAGAAGAAGTCCTCACGTGTAGCCTCATGGTAGGGCTGCTTGTTCTTAACCCTGTCCGAAACGGTATGGATGTACTCTTCACCATACTCTGGCTCAGCAATACCTGTAACGGCCGAAATACCACCTTGAATCCACTTTAACATAACTATATCTTCTGTGTATGCGCTGACTAGTGTACCCTACTCTCTCACAAACAAAACACCAAACAAAACACCACCAAACACAGACCACAATCAACAACACCCAAAGTAACACCCAACTCGCCACTCTTTATACCTCCCACCGTAAACACACACCCGCCTGAAAATTTGATGCTCTTCGCCTCATCGCCACTCGAATTTCCGGCTCGTTCAACAGAAAAACATACAACAGTGCGAACACCCACACCCCACTAAACAATACACTGACACCACGTGATCGACGTGGAGAACGACATACACGTGAATGTCACGTGGCATGAAAAATAGTTTGAACTGAAAAATTGTTTTGGATTCGAGGTTATGGGGAGGAGGGTATATAAGCAGTTGGGTTGGGAAACACACTCGTTGGAAAGAGAGGGGGGAATTACACCAGTAACAGCAAGACTAGGAGCATAAATGTTGAGATCTGTACCGCTTACTTTGAACAGACAGTTCACCAGGCTTATCCGCACCCGTTCGCTCGACCATTTGACCAGGGACGCTCCCTTGGACGGGCTGCTCTCTGCCAATGGGCTCAAGACCGCATGGTTCGACAGAGTGGAATACTACACGGAGAAGTTGAACCAGTACACCAAGAACAATTCGGAGTTGCAGGAGATGTCCCTGGAGTCCCTGATCACCAAGAATGGCAAGTCGGCCACCAAGAGGGATATCCTAGCGTATGCGTCGTTGCTGTACAACCTCGAGTTCGCTATGTCGTCTCTGCACGGGAACTCCCGCCCATTGCCTACTGACATGAAGGCCGATGCATCGTCCCTGTTGAAGACCCCAGAGCTGTCGACACAGTTTGCAAATGAACCAATATCCACGGGCAACAAGACACTGCAGACAGAGATCGAGACGTCGTTCGGGTCCATGGTGGAATTCAGAACACTTCTATTGAACTCCAACTTGGGTATATCCGGTGATGGGTTCACCTGGCTGTTGGCTAGAAAGTACAAGAACGCATTCAACACCGACGACGTATCCAACAGCGAGACCGTCTTTGACAAACTGTTCATACTCAACACATACAACGCCGGATCGCCCTTCAATTTCAACAGGGTTGGCATGATGGAGAACCTGAAGAACGAACACACAAAGAAACTAACAGAAAACAACACAGACGAGGAAAGCTCCCCCTCAGACCTCGACGAAAACATTGCAGCTATGGAGAAGGCAAAGCTCACCGCCTTCGATGAGACCGTGTATATCCCATTGCTCGCTATCGACGCATCCCCAAAGGCTTGGCTCTCGGACTACGGTGTCTTCGGCAAACAGGACTACCTGGATAGAGTATGGGAATCGATCAACTGGAAGACCATCGAATCAAGACTGCCAAAAAAGTCCAGCATTGTCTATAACTAATCTCTCTACCAACCAAAAAGTATCAACACATCCATGTACATATATATCTGCCTGTATACAACAACAATCGATTTTCTCGAAATCTACACCGCTATCTATCCCCCGCCCCACACCATTGTTTATATCTGTCTTAATGTTTTTATTTATTTATTTATTTAGTTTATATATCTGTTTGCTTGCTTAAATACATTTTACACATGCCTAGTCTCTGGATATCAATGCTTCCTACTCCCAACTTTCAAACTCTTGACTCTCTTCAAGAATTTGTTCCCTGTTGATGATTTCTTGGCATCTGGATCGAAACGCACGCCACCAAGATAAACATCTTCGTCTTGCTCAGCGTCCTCCATCATACTGACTTCATCGAATTGAACCTCAGTTTGCCCAGCCGACCTGACTTTGGAAAACGAGTTCCCAGCACCAAAGCTCTCAGTATTACTATTGCCCATATTACCGTTACCGAAGTCGTTGTTTCTACTTCTTGGGTATGGACGACTGTTCATACTCACATTCCTACGCAACCCAGCATTGTTATGCGTCTCTGTCGCTCTGTAAGAAACCGACTTGCCTCTATGCAAATTATTAGCTGTGCTGTTGGCAGGAGCCGGGGCACCATCCAAGAACGTAGTAGACCCCAACCCACTAGTCACTGGACCATGGATTTTTGGCTTTGACTTAGCATCCATTTGTCTGACACCGTCGATATTCTTTCTGATGGCGTCCTTCGACCCAGAGCTACCCTTCGTAGCGTATAATTCATCATCATCGTCATCGATATCATCAACACCAAACACTTCATTAATCGCCGATACCTTATTTGCAGCACCAGCGATCGTACTGTTTGGACCATCTGCAGGGAACGCCATGACAGGGGCAGCCTTTGAGTTCTTGTTTCTGTGCGGAGTGCATGCATCAAAAGGTCCATCGTGATGGAAAGAACCACCAAACAGGCCAGTCACATCTAGTTTATCTATAGTGTCCACATTTTTGGCTGGCTTACCCTTTTTCTTCTCCTTCTTACCTGATGAGGAAGAAGGCTCACGGGAGCTTTGTTCACGAGATCTGTGTTCGCGAGATCTGTGTTCACGGGAACCGTTCTCACGAGAACTGTGATGGCGACGACTGCGTGGTCTCTCAGAATTTTCATTTGAACGATCATAGTCACGAGCACGCTCACGGTCACCACGCTCACGGGAGTGGGAATGAGAGTGGCTGCGGCTTTCGTGTCCGGCTGAGCTTGAATGAGAACGAGTTGGCTGTTTCTCTCTTGGGTACTGCGACCTTGATTTTGTTGAACTTGTGACTTCGGCATATGACGGTGGTGGCAACGCACTACCGCCTCTGCTTGAACTACGTGGATGAGAATCATCCATATTCCTCTCTTCCATATATCTTTGTCTCAATTGCTCCTTCTCATTTCTTGCTGTTGGGTATTGTTTCTGTGTAGTATCAGTAGGAGGTGGAGCATTGGGGCGGTTGTTACTATTGCGTGTATTGTCGTACAAACTATCCGTGTCATCTAAAAACGGATTTGTCGAAACTGGCCTAGCTGTTTGAGCTGGTTGCATGTTATTCTGACTGTTGCCCGATGCTCTCCTACCATAGTCCTCACCAAGACTAGAATTAGTCGAATTCTTGCTCATCTGATTCTGGGCCCACTCATGGAATTGGCTATCGTTACTGTACTGGTTTAAACTCGCCTCCATAACAGACGATCTGAACGGATTTGTCGTAGAGAACGGCCTACCATCACTGTCCTGTGTATCTAATCTTCCACTCATATTCTTCAGTTCTATCTGTAGTAGCTATCAAAGTGTGATTTTATATAACGCTTCTGTTTAAAGTTTTGTGCCCCAATGTTATCGACAACGAAATGTGGCTCAGCCTTGGTTGTGATTAATAAAATTATTCACTTGTTGTGTTTTTTCTCTGATGCTATATCTAACAGAAACGACTAGACAATACTACCAATAGTATCTAATGAGAATTATTTGTCTTGAGGTGTAACACACAACAAAGAACAAAGATGTATCAGTTCTCTTCCAAAACCTTTATGATCCTCTTCAATTTTTTGAACAAAAGTCAAACAGATCTATCGCTCTGTGGAAAAAGAAAAATACACCAAAACAGTTACTAAAACGGAAATCACGACACACGACGCGTTTGTTCTAGAGTCTGGCCAACAGCAATACGTTAGAGATGGCTTCAATTTGAAGAAGTAAGCAGTCAGCGAGTCTGCTGCTGGCTTCAAGATGCTGTCGTTACGCACGTAAGTACGTCAGCACTTATGTGTAGTCGAGAGAGAGAGAGAGTCTTTATATGAATGGCATGCGTGTTTTGAATTATCAACTATATAAATATATTTATAGTAACTAGTGCGCAGAATACTGAGACTAGAAGAACAACCTGCTTATCGATAGACTGATAAACTAGAGTGTTTCTATTCCCAACTTTAACTGCTCCGTTCTTGGTTGCTGTATTTGTTGGCAAATTAATTGGATTATTGTCTGAATGTGAACTGGTTGTTTTCGATGTCTGCGAAGATGGCATGGTATTGTAAAAGGATCTGCCAACCCCGGTTATCAGCCCATTAGAATAGACTGTAGCTGTCAGCTGGTCGGGTATAACAGACATAATACCAGCGACACTTGAGGGATAGAGTGCTATGGGAGTGTTATTGGCTGACTTGGAATATGCATATGGGATATATCCTGATCTGATCGGAGCAAGTGTTTTCTTAGTCATCGTAGATGAACACGACGTTGCTCCGCCCTTGCAGTTAATATCTGGTATAAAACTGAAAGCCTGTGCCAATGCGATCGATTCACCTTCCAGATCGACTGCCATATAGACGTTTCTTAAAAACGCTTCGCCGAGAATGTTATAACCAACATAGGCATTGGAATACAGAGTTAGGGAACACGCAGCTCTACCATCCGAGAAGTGCATGGTAGTATTTGTTGCGGAGTCAAATGTAGTAGCCAATAAATTCGCGATAGGCACTTTAATTGTTAAATCACCAAACGAAAAATCAATATGTGCACCTAGAGTCCCTACATCACACGGAACCAGCCATCTGCCCAGAGATTCAACGTAATTGGCTCCTATTTGGATTGCAATTTGGATGATAGAACTGACCGGTAAATAACTACCAATATAATTCGAATCTATAAGCACTGGCTCTAAAAATTCCTCTGAAGTCATATTTAAGCGTTGTCCATCCATTGAGGTAATATAGATAGGACCCATTGGCAATATTGGGTAGCCTGTACTGGCAGTTCCAGTGCCTGGATCGATGTACGGCACCATATCAAACTGGTGTAATAATCCTTTATACAATGATGGATCTACGAAACCAAGCATCAATTTACCAAAAGCTTCATCGTCTCCGTCCACCTGGATACTTGTATCATTAAATAACCATAGGGAGAATGATGCAGATGCAATGATGTTAGCCTCTTTCAGCGCACTGAAAAAATAATAAGATGAATCGAAATTCTCTTTATCGATGCTTTTGTTTGGGTATGTAATCAAACCACCCAATCCTAGAACACCGGCCGACACACTACTGGAGTCATTAACACTGAAGAAAGACATATTTCTCATTGCCGCATACTGGCTTGAGACCCGAACGCCATTTGTCGCAGTCCTGGATACATTACTGAGTATCACATCATTTGAATCGCAAAACTGTATATTTGTGAAATTCATCACATCATTAACACGCGTACCATTTATGGTGATACCATCAATAAATGTCATGTTATATGTATCACCATTGTCTAACTCTACAGCAGACTTGGAATCTTGGATATGATATGAGAACCTGTTCAGACATTCTCCTCTCGCGTCATCATTACAACGGCCAAACGGAGTACCGGAGTAAACCCATGTGTACGGTTGAGACGTATCTATTATCAATTTTTGCACCTGTTGTGGTTCCCCAAAGGATGCATTAACATAATAGAACCCTTCTGTGCTTTTCCCCACCGCTATCACAGGGAAGGCTTGATGCCCGACAGTTATATTTGCCATAGCTTGAACCCGTCTGCATGATATAAGTGATATGTGTATTAGGAATAATATGATTATTGTGTGTATATGTATCATTATGGATTAGTAGTATTTATGACACGATATATCTGTTTTTATCAATCTGAATTATCTATGCTTTTCTTGAGTTATTCGAAATAAAATGGAAATGTAGTTGCTATGTATATTGTAATCTAGGTAAATGGTTGTGGAGAGTAAAATTTGCTGTGGAGTTAAGTGTTACCGATTTGAGATAACCCCTTACAGGTATACTACTACTTGTTGTGTTTGGTGCACTCTCTATTTAGAGATGAGTCTGTCAGTTGCATTGAGCTTTTTTGTTTTTATTTTTATCATTTCCTTCGGTTGTTACAACCCGCATCACGTGATCTGAAAAAGTCGGCTAGTGGTTACAGCAGTTACTGTGATCACCTTACTTTCTTTTATTATCCATTTAACATCGACAGGGATACACTATAGTCGTCTGTGAGACCGTTAGACTATCTAATTCCTACAATTTTGACACTGAATATTTCAGTATTATCGAATCTGAATTGTTTCGTTCCGGATAATGTGTGTAAAATATAGTCTAATATAGTCTAAACGGAAAACAAAAATATAAAACAGAATCTAAGCTAGCTTCTTGCATAGTTGCATACTCCTATTATCTGACTTAGCTATTATTTATAATAATTTATAAGATATACAGGTTCGTAATAGTCACGTGATAAAGAAAATACTCTAATATTATTGTTCCCAACAACAGAATGGTCTTAAAGGAGTACAGATTATACTACTAGTAATTATATTTCATGGGTAACCCATAATGAGACCAAAATAACAAAAACAAATATTTTTGTAGGAATACTAGGGGACTACTGAATAATTTTCATAAGAGTAGGTTTAAAATACATTTATTAAGTTTTGATTTAATTAATAATATGTTACTAGACATGCGAATGTGAGATCAGAACCCAGAATAAAAAGTTTTTCACAGAAAACTCAAAAACAATGTATATATCTTTCTGTAATCATTTAGTTTAAGAGAACCAGTTCAGTTTACGTACAAACTTTGTCGAATCTTGAGTTTAACAAATCACAAAATCTCCAATAATTTTTTTGTGTCTAAAACATCATTCAAAAAATAAACTTTCAAAAATGCTGAAGATAAGGTAACCACTAGATTCCAGAGCCGGTAGCCCGAGATTGTGCATTAAAAGAGCTAGCGGTGTAAAACAGATAAGAGTCATTTAGACAAGGATATTATAGATAAGGTTGGCTGCATTAGACAACACCTGCATATTGGACAAGAATGAAAAGGTATTCAATATGGCAAAGTATGGAATACGGACATAGGTCTTACAACGTATAAATAGTCCATCATTTATGTGCAATAATATGTAAATTATATACAACTTCTCTTTTTATACAACGCAGAAAGAGAATATATCGGAATATTCCGCTAACATGACTTCTATTAATAAAACAAATTACCCTTTAACAAATCTTGACCAACATAAAGCAATGTGGCTAATACTACTCATGTTTATGTGCCATGTAATGTCCGATAAAACGTCAAAACAACACATCACGTGACCTAATTTTTGTATCTTCTTGGAGGCTATATTAAACTTCAAAAACTAATTTTACTGCTTTGGTAGCTCAGTCGGAAGAGCGTCAGTCTCATAATCTGAAGGTCGAGAGTTCGAACCTCCCCCAGAGCATTATTTTTAGCTAACAAACATCTGGTCTTTCCTAATTAGGAAAACGGTCACATGACCGCTTTTTTGTCAAGGTCTATTCGATTTTGGCGTCTTTGAAAAATGTGAAAAATATTGAAGTTATAATGTCTTAAAGATTGAAAAAGGCAGAAGAGTGAATCAACATTGATATATTCAAACACACTTCAACCAAGCCCAAAACCTTATTTTTTGGCCAGAGGTAAAGTCAATTATAAACTAGAACAAGAGTTCATATACCGAACACCTTTCAATCCTTTGTCTTTGCTAATAGCCATCATATCACAATGGCACTAACCGAACAAATAAGTCAATTCGAAAGCAGACTCAATGACGACAATACCACTTTACAATCAAAACACGCTACCCTCTCGGAATTATGCGATATTCTTGATGGGGGCTCTAGGGAGGACTATGAGCTTTTTATGAACAAAATTGTACCGATACTTTTGAAAAATCTAGAAGAAATACCAATCCCAACTGACAGACTGTCTACCGAACATAAACTAAGACACTTTATTCTCGATGTCCTAAATAGATTTTTGATGAGCCAGGCATCAGATGATCAAGTCCTTTCAATCCTAAACACTCTTATTACTATATTACCTAAAGAGAATGAGGAGAACGGTGTCCTCTGTATGAAAATTTTAACAGTGCTTTTCAAATCATACAAAGCTCTGTTGCAGGATAAAGTCGAACAATTTATTAGGATAATCATTCAAATATATAAGAATGCATCTGAATTAGTAAACAAGGAGTTTGAAGAGTCAACCACAGCAGACAGTCCAGTGATAGAACCTAGTGAGAACCTGTTAGATGAGGATATTGGCTACAACGAATCGCAGACACTAGATGAAAATGATATCGAAACCACCACAACAGATTCAACGTCCTCTTCTGGGTCCTTAAGAACAGCAATGTATTCATTTAAGATTCTTTCTGAATGCCCGATTACTATGGTCACTTTGTATTCTTCTTATAAGCATTTGACAGGATCATCTCTTCTTGAATTTACACCACTTGTGATGGAATTATTAAAGATCGAGGTTGAACAACAGAAAAAAGCACGCCAAGAAGCAGAAGCAAATGGTAAAAGATTTATCGGTGTCGCTCCAGATATCAAAAACAGAGCAACATACTGCGAGTTTATTTTGGCTCAAATTAAGGCAACCTCGTTTTTGGCATATGTCTTCATCAGGGGCTATGCTACAGAATATCTCCAAACCAATGCTGAATTTGTTCCAGATTTGATAATCAGATTGTTACAAGATTGCCCACCAGAACTATCGTCAGCAAGAAAGGAACTGCTGCACGCCACTAGACACATATTGTCAACAAACTATAAAACACTATTTTTACCAAAATTAAACTATCTTTTCGATGAAAAAGTCCTAATCGGAACTGGCTTCACAACCCATGAAGTGCTAAGACCCTTGGCCTACAGTACTGTTGCAGACTTCATTCACAACATCAGATCTGAGTTAAGCTTAGATGACATAGAGAGAACTATTACTATGTATACAGGATATTTGCTGGATCAATCTCTAGCCCTCACTGTTCAAATTATGAGTGCCAAATTATTGCTTAACTTAGTTGAAAAAATCTTAAAGCTAGGAAAAGAAAATCCACAAGACGCCCCAAGGGGAAAGAAATTACTCATGATAATAATCGATGCCTATACTAAAAGATTTAAAATGCTGAATATGCAATATGATACCATCATGGAACATCACAAAGAATACATAAAGAAGAAAATCGAAAAGGTGAAAAAGGCCCAAAATTCTTTAGGCACCGAAGACATCGAACCAGACACATATATGAAAGATATATTTTCATTAACAGATACCACTACTGCCCCAAGTACAGCTGTAACTACCACAGAGAATACGAAGGAAGTTGATGTAGATATGGATCAGAACGATGACAGCGTTTCCATGGATATGTTCAACATAAAAGATTATGCTCCAATCTTGCTGTCTCCAGTGTCTACCAGTGACCCTATTAAAGATGCATTTTACTTATATCGTACATTAATGTCTTTCCTAAAGACTATTATCCACGATTTGAAGGTGTTCAACCCACCATCGAATGAATACACAATCGCTCATCCAAAGCTCTGGACATCTGTTTCAAGAGTATTTTTCTATGAAGAAGTTGTCATGTTTAAAAGTTTATTCCATGAATGCATTGTCGGGCTGAAATTCTTTGCAAGCCATCCTGAAAAACCAGCGCCAGTCACTAAAAAGCATTTCGATATTACAATGCCGAGCCTACCAGTATCTGCTACAAAGGATGGGCGTGAACTTATGGATTATCTAGCTTTTATGTTTTTGCAGATGGATAGCTCCACCTTTAATGAAATCATAGAATCAGAAATAGAATTCATATACGAACGTATGCTAGAAGATTCAGCACTTCTACATGTTGCGCAATCCTTTTTGACAAGTGAACTAACATCTCCTAACTTTGCAAGTATAATCTTAAGATTCCTCAAGACAAAACTAAAAGATCTTGGGAATGTCGACTTCAATGAATCCAATATTTTGATCCGTCTATTTAAACTCTCGTTCATGTCTGTTAATCTTTTTCCAAACACCAATGAGCTTGTACTACTACCTCACCTTAATGATTTAATTTTAGACTCATTGAAATATTCAACACATACAGAGGAACCACTAGTCTACTTCTACCTAATCAGAACGCTGTTTAGAAGTATCGGTGGCGGCAGATTTGAAAACTTATATAGATCAATCAAGCCAATCCTCCAAGTACTCCTTCAATCGTTAAATGAAATGATATTAACGGCACGTCTCCCTCACGAGCGCGAACTCTACGTGGAATTATGCATTACCGTCCCGGTAAGACTCAGCGTTTTAGCACCATATTTGCCATACCTGATGAAACCTCTTGTATACGCATTACAAGGCTACCCAGAGCTAATATCACAGGGGTTAAGAACCCTGGAATTATGCATCGATAATCTGACAGCTGAATATTTCGATCCTATTATTGAACCGGTTATTGAAGATGTCACAAAGGCTTTGTTTAAACTACTTCAACCTCAGCCATTCAATCATACCATCAGCCATACCGCAGTAAAGATTTTAGGTAAATTAGGAGGAAGAAACAGAAGGTTTTTGAAAGCCCCATCAGATCTCAAGACCGAGACTGAATTGGAAATTGAAATGAACTCGTTTTTCAAAGTCAATGACTTTGTTGGAGAAATTCCATTGTCTGTAACTCCCGGAGTTCAATCTGCACTAGACATTTTAGAAAACTACAAGGCCGACATCAACTACAAGAGAAACGCATACAAATATCTGTCTCAAGTTCTTCTATTATTTATTAAATCCTCTGCAGTCTTCCCAGAGACTTATGTTTCTGATTTAAAAAGAGCTGCAAGAATCTATCAGGTCGAGAAATTCGAGGTTGAATCTGATTTCAAGCCAGGAGCTCTTGTGGACAAAGACTCATTTTCTCTACAAGAGAGACTTTTCCTCAAACTTTTAGAGGCCATTTTTTTTGCAACATCTATTGATGAACTGAAGGAGGATGCAACTACCTTAATAAACCACATAGTTGACCACTTCTGCTTATTACAAGTTAATAACACTCTATTAAGAAAGAGAAAAATCAGTAATCTGTTCAACCTGGACATGAAATTACCCGAGCTAATGTTGGACAGTAACCTACTTGTCTCAGCGATTTCAACTTCCTTATCCTGCCATCTCGAAACTGTCCAAGAATCCTCTATCAAGGCAATTAAGCGTATTTATGAGAGATGCAGACTAATATATGGAGAAAAAGTAGTATTTCAATTCTCACTGTTATATGATTTGATGAAACAATTTATGCATGACTGTTACAAGGAAGCGTTTTACAATAAAAGAGCTGGTGTTGTTGGTATTAGAACCTTAATCAAAGACAGCAACGTATCAATCGAGGTTTTGAGAAAAATTCAACCGGATCTAGTAGCAGGCTTCTTATTTGTCTTAAAAGACACGCCTACTGGTGCACCATTGACCATAACAGAGAGCGCTAAAGAACTATTAATCGAAATTTTAAAAATCACATGTGAAGGAATGACCGAGGAAGACTTAGAATCAAAGGGCTTACAACATTCCTTGACAGACATAGTCTGCGAATTATGCAACCCCAATGAGAAGGTCAGAGAGTTCTGTCAGACTTGCCTAAGCATGATCAGCACGATCACCGATATTCCAATTGTCAAGTTAATGGAGAAATCAAAGAACTTCTTGCTTTCCCCGATCTTTGCTAAACCACTTAGAGCTTTATCATTTACAATGCAAATTGGTAACATCGATGCTATCACATATTGTTTAGGATTACCAGATACGTTCTTGGTTTTTAATGAAGAGCTGTTCAGATTATTGCAGGAGGTTATTGTCTTGGCCGATGCCGAGGATGAATCTTTGTCTACTATCCAAAGAGCAACTGAATACAAAACGTCTGAACAGCTAGTGCAATTGAGAATAGCATGCGTGAAATTATTAGCATTGGCTCTAAAGAATGAGGAATTCGCAACGGCACAGCAAGGAAACATCAGAATCAGAATTTTAGCTGTCTTCTTCAAGACAATGCTAAAGACTTCACCTGAGATTATCGATACAACATACGAAGCCCTTAAAGGTGCGTTGGAAGAAAATTCGAGATTACCAAAGGAATTATTGCAAAATGGGTTGAAGCCTATGCTGATGAACCTTTCTGATCACCAAAAGTTAACAGTTCCTGGTCTATATGCATTATCTAAGCTGCTTGAACTATTAATTGCA
>PPOD03000228.1:62444-73759 GCA_003708425.3 Jamesozyma rosinii
TCATACGAAGCCCTTAAAGGTGCGTTGGAAGAAAATTCGAGATTACCAAAGGAATTATTGCAAAATGGGTTGAAGCCTATGCTGATGAACCTTTCTGATCACCAAAAGTTAACAGTTCCTGGTCTATATGCATTATCTAAGCTGCTTGAACTATTAATTGCGTACTTCAAAGTGGAAATCGGCAAAAAATTGTTGGACCATTTGAGTGCATGGTGCAGAGTAGATGTCCTTGACAATATTTTTGGACTCGATATTATTAAACAAACACCAACTGAAATCATAAGCAGTATTATCAACATATTCCACCTGTTACCACCTAGGGCTGACATGTTTTTAAACGATTTAGTTGTTAAGGTCATGCTTTTAGAAAGAAAACTAAGAATCCATTTAGACTCCCCATTCCGCAAACCAATGGCTAAATATCTGAATAGATTCCATGGCTCAGTTACTGAATATTTCAAAAATAATATGGCCTTGAGACAGTTAGTTTTGTTTATGTGTGGTATCATCCAGAATCCAGAAGCAAAAGATCTGGCCCTCGACTTCGAAAAAGAAATGGAAAACTTTTACAACTACTATATTACAAGTATCCCAACAAATCAAGTAAGAGTGGTCAGCTTTTTCACTAACATGGTAGATTTATTCCATACCATGGTAAAAATCAAGGGATCTGATTGGTTGAAGGGCCAAAAAGATATGGTATTCAAACTAAAGGGAATGCTGCACTTAACTTTGAAAACGATAAGGGAAAATGCTTTTCATATCGATGGCCTACAGCTGAACCAAGCTACTGACAACTTCCAGGAAATATACCTAAACTTCATTAGCTTCTACCCTGAAGAACCTCGACTTCTGTTGGATTTTATCGAATTTGGGTTCGCAAACGATATCAAATTTTCCTGTGCGTTTGAAAACCACATATTTGAAAACATTGTCAAGTCAAAAGATAGAGCATACCAAACCATGTATTTGCAATCAGCATTGAATTTTATTTTATCTTCCAATAACCTAGCTGCTCGCGTATTCATTCTAAGAAAAATCATAAACTCCACCTTTATTTATGAGGGCCAAATCACGAAATCACTAGATTGCTTCAAAAACGACGATGGAAAACTAGAACTGCTATCACAAATCCATTCTAAGATCTGGAAGAGTACCAACCAAGAGCTATTATCCAATATTGCTGGAGAGTACGATATATACCGCTTCGAGCTTCTCCAATTATCTGCAATTTTCATAAGATGGACACCAGAAGAACTTTCAACCATAAAGAAGGATGTCATCAAATTCAATTGGCATTTTATTAAGCTAGATGATACGCTAGCAAAACAAACAGCCTACTTAGTAACATCCTTTTTTATTAAGGAATATGATTTCCCACTAAGTGTTGTTATGCAGGTGTTTGTTGCATTGCTGAGAAGCCCACAAACTGAAGCGCGGTACCTTGTTAGCCAGTCTTTAGATGTCCTTGCTCCTGTGATCAATAAAAAAATGTTAGACACTGATACCCCTGAAGAATGGGTGAACTGGGTGAAGCGTGTAATGTTTGAAAATACATCCAATCAAAACAACACACTGTACCAATTCTTAATCAATCACTACGAATTATTCTTTAATTCTAGGAACTTGTTCATTCCAAACATCATTAACCACATGAATAAAATAACATTTGTGCCAAACCCTAATCCAGATAATCATATCTTGGCAATAGACTTAGCATCATTGATCCTAAAATGGGAGGATATAGCCAATAAAAATATGGAAAAACAGGCTATTGACAACGATGGCGACGTCGAAATGAACGAGGAACCAATACTTGATGATGAAAAATCAACGGTCCTAGAATCGAAGCTAACCAGTACCATTCCAATAAATCTTCGTGAAACGTGCATATCCTTCTTAATTCGTTACATATGTGCCAATGACCACAGAGCTGTCGATAATGAACTAGGTGTGAGAGCTATTAATATACTCTCTAGTCTGTTTTCCACGGACCACTGGTCTGATGTCAATGTAAAGCTGGCCTATTTTGAAAAGTTCTTAACCAATCTGGATTCAGGCTCTGAAAACATCGTCTATTATTGCATTAATACTTTGGACGTTCTTTATGTCTTCTTTAAGAGCAAGTCACAAGACTGGATCGTAGAAAACCTAACCACAATTCAATCTTTATTAGAAAAATGTATTCAGGCTAATCATCATGACATTCAAGAAGCTTTGGTAAAGGTACTGAATGTAATTCTACAGGCTTTGAAGGCTAAAGAACCAACTGTATCAACAGATGAGGAGACACCATCTAAGACCTTTATCAAATACTTGGTATCAACAATTAATCATGATTTACAAGGTACTGCCTCTGTGGCTGCCGCCGTGACGCTAGTCTGGACCTTATTTGTTAACTTCCCAGAAAGTGTAGACCCACTTTTAACATTGCTGATGAAAGCGTTTAACAAGCTCTGTAAGGATCATTTGAGCACCTCACAACCAAAGGATGCTGTAACAATGGAGGAAGCTAAAATCACAACTAAACTATTAGAAAAGCTGTTATGTTTATTGTCTATGAAAGTATCCTCCTTAGGTGATGCTCGTCGTCCATTTTTATCCACGATTGCACTCTTAATCGATCGTTCTATGGACCAACACTTTTTAAGGAAAATCGTATGCATTTCAAGAACTTGGGTTTTCAATAATGAAATATTCCCTACTATTAAAGAAAAGGCAGCTATTTTAACAAAAATGCTTGCTTTCGAAGTGAGAGGAGAACCTTCTTTATCAAAATTGGTTTACGAAATTGTCTTAGAACTCTTTGATAATAAGCAATTCAGTAATACAGAAATCACAGTCAGAATGGAACAACCCTTCTTAGTCGGTACCCGAACACAGAATATTGAAATTAGGAAAAGATTCATGAAAATATTGGAAGGCAGTCTGGAGAAAGATTTAAAGGAAAGACTGTACTATGTCATCAGAGACCAAAATTGGGAATACATTGCTGATTATCCTTGGTTGAACCAGGCAACACAACTAATATATGGTTCTTTTGACGAGAATCATTTATTGTCATTAACTAACGCGTACGAAGTATCTTCTCCTTCACAGTTAAAGGAGTTCTTGCCAACAAATGACGTACCTCCTTCTGACTCAGATGAAGACGATACTGAGCTTTCTGCATTCGTTAAAGAACACGCATCTGCTTTGACCGATATGTGTAAAATTTCGGTTGCAGACATTTTGAATCCTTTAGTGGAAATATTCTATGACGATCCAAAGGCTATCCAACGTGCTTGGACTAATCTATTCCCTCAACTGTACAAATGCATTCCACGTAATGAACAATATGGGTTCGTTCGCTCACTTATTACACTATTGTCGAAACCGTACCATTCAAGACAGACCTCCTCAAAGGAAAACATTATTACCATCCTTTTGGATTCGATAAGTAGGGTCGATGGACTCGAAATTCCGCCTCATCTGGTGAAATATCTAGCTATTTCATACAACTCCTGGTATCAATCAATGAAAATTTTGGAATCTATTCAAGAAAACAATTCTATTGATAATTCCAAGATTATCGAAGCAAACCAAGATGCTTTACTTGAATTATATAACACCTTACAGGAGGAAGATATGTTCTATGGTCTATGGAGAAGACGTGCTAAATACAGCGAAACAAATGTAGCTTTGTCTTACGAACAGGTTGGTCTATGGGATAAGGCTGAACAACTGTACGAGGTGGCTCAGGTTAAGGCCCGTAGTGGCGCATTACCATATTCAGAATCAGAATACGCGCTATGGGAAGATAATTGGATTCTCTGTGCTGAAAAGCTACAACAATGGGATATCTTAACCGAATTAGCAAAGCATGAAGGATTTACTGATCTACTACTAGAGTGTGGTTGGAGAGTTGCTGATTGGAACTCAGACCGGGAAGCCCTAGAACAGTCCGTCAAGAGTGTTATGGATGTTCCTACCCCACGTAGGCAAATGTTCGAAACATTCTTAGCACTTCAGAACTTTGCAGATACTGGTAAAGGTGATCAAGATGTTAGACGGTTATGCGATGAGGGTATACAATTGAGCCTGCATAAGTGGGTTTCACTCCCTGAAAGATACACCGGTGCACATAAATGGTTATTGCATGGCTTCCAGCAGTATCTAGAATTCCTAGAAGCTACACACGTCTACACGAATTTGCATTCAACTACTGCTCAGAATATCGATTCTAAGGCACAGGAAGTGAAACGTGTCTTCCAGGCATGGAGGGATCGTCTTCCAAATATTTGGGATGACATTGACCTTTGGAATGATCTAGTTACCTGGAGACAACACGTCTTCCAAGTTGTGAACAATGCCTACCTTCCTTTAATACCTACTCTGCAACAAAGCAATAGTAACAATACAATCAACACACATGCATACAGAGGTTACCACGAGCTTGCATGGATCATTAATAGATTTGCACATGTGGCTCGAAAGCATGACATGCCTGAGGTTTGTATTAGTCAACTAGCTAGAATTTACACGCTACCAAATATTGAAATCCAAGAAGCATTTTTGAAGTTAAGAGAACAGGCTAAATGCCACTACCAGAACATGAATGAACTCACGACAGGTTTAGATGTTATCAGTAATACTAATTTGGTTTACTTCGGTACTGGTCAAAAAGCAGAATTCTTTACGTTAAAGGGTATGTTTTTGTCTAAGTTAAGGGCATATGATGAAGCCAATCAGGCATTCGCCACTGCTGTTCAAATTGATTTGAATCTAGCCAAGGCATGGGCCCAATGGGGTTATTTCAACGATTTCCGTTTATCCGAAGAGCCCACGAATATTAGTTATGCTAGTAACGCAATAAGTTGTTACCTACAAGCTGCAGGGTTGTACAAAAATTCAAAGACAAGGAACCTGCTGTGCCGTATCCTATGGTTAATTAGTATGGATGACGGTTCGGGATCACTCGCTAATGCATTTGATTCTTTCCGTGGTGAAGTTCCAGTTTGGTATTGGATCACATTTATTCCTCAGTTGCTGACTTCCCTTTCTCATAAGGAAGCTCATATGGTTCGTCAAATATTAATCCGTATTGCCAAGAGTTACCCACAAGCATTATACTTCCAGTTGCGTACAACTAGAGAGGATTTTGCTGTCATTCAAAGACGTACAATGGCAGTATTGGGCGAAAAGAGTGACACAGCAGTTCAAACAACAGGCCCTCGCCAACCATGGGAACATTTACAAGAGTTGAGCAATATTTTAAAGACTGCATACCCATTATTGGCCTTGTCTTTAGAGTCGCTAG
This sequence comes from Jamesozyma rosinii, assembly GCA_003708425.3. Lineage (NCBI taxonomy): Eukaryota > Fungi > Ascomycota > Saccharomycetes > Saccharomycetales > Saccharomycetaceae > Jamesozyma > Jamesozyma rosinii. Next base: position 67,744 of record PPOD03000228.1, read on the forward strand.
TAGCTCAGATAAATGAAAGGTTTAAGACAACTACTGACGAAGACTTGTTTAGATTGATTAACGTTCTATTAATCGACGGTACTTATAATTATAGCCGTCTTCCACTACCAAGATCTAACTCTCAACTTCCAGCAAACACTGAGACGAACTTAGTTAGATTGTCTGAAACTTTACTTGATCCTCATATTAGACCAAAATTCAATGCTGACTTTATCGACAGCAAGCCAGATTTTGAAACTTATCTAAAGAGACTACGTTACTGGCGTAGGAGACTGGAAGATATTCTTGATAGGGCACCACAGGTCGAGCATTTAGAACGTGTGTGTCCAAACTTAAGCAACTTCCACCATCAGAAATTCGAAGATATCGAGATCCCAGGCCAATATCTTCTAAACCATGAGAGCAATACTCATTTCATTAAGATCGCAAGATTTTTGCCAACTGTTAACTTTATTCGTGGTACACAGAGTTCTTACAGAAGAATTAACTTACGTGGCCATGATGGTAGCCTCCATTCATTCGCTGTTCAATCACCTGCTGCTAGGCATTCAAGACGCGAAGAAAGAATGTTCCAATTATACAGATTGTTGAATAAATTGTTAGATGATAATGTCCAAACAAGACGCCGTAATATCCAATTCAACTTACCTGTTGCCATTCCACTTTCTCCTCAAGTTCGTATCATGAACGACAAAAGCTCATTTACAACCCTTTACCAAGTCTATGATGAGTATTGTATCCGGGCTAATATCGATCCTGATGATATTCAACAATTTATTACTGATCAATTAAATATTGCCCATGATAAATCATTACCAACACCAGATATCACATTAGTGAAAATGGAAATATTCAGCTCCATTCAGTCAATGTTCTTACCATCTACGACACTCAAGGACTACTTTACCGGACTATACCCCGAATTTGAAGATTTCTGGTTATTCCGTAAGCAATTTTCTTCCAGTTATGGTGCTTTCACGTTCATGACATACATGATGATGATCAACAACCGTACCCCTCACAAGATACACATCGACAAACAATCCGGTGATGTCTTTACACTGGAAATGTTGCCATCTAGATATCCATTTGAAAGGGTCAAACCATTCTTTAAGAACCTTGAATTGAACTTGCCACCTGATGCACCAATTTTCCACAACAATGAACCTGTTCCATTTAGATTGACACCAAATATCCAAAAACTAATCGGTGATACAGCATTAGAAGGTATATTCGCTGTTGATATATTCACTATCTCAAGAGCATTGATGGAGCCAGAAAATGAATTAAACAGTTACTTAACACTGTTCATTCGTGATGAAATAATCTCATGGTACAGCAACTTACATCGTCCAATTGTTGAAAATCCACAATTACGTGAAATGGTCCAGTCAAACGTTGATCTGATAATTAAGAGAGTTTCACAATTGGGCCATTTGAACTCCACCCCAACTGTCACAACCCAGTTTGTCTTGGATTGTATCAGTTCAGCAGTTAACCCAAGAAATCTGGCTGCTTCTAATGTGAGCTATATGCCATGGTTCTAGAAGTCCAGTATTTGTATTTATATTTATTTTTGCTTTTTTTGTACACTATATAGAATTTAAAATTGCCATTATAATTTTGATAATAAAATGTAACAATAGTTTGCTTAGTGAATTCAAGCTTGTTATCTTTCAGAATATATAATAGTTGTGCATACAGAAAATATCTACAGTAAATATATACATGGATGTAGCCTATTCACGGTGCTAGCTTAAGTTCACTAATCAAATGCAGTAGTTCTTTTACATCACTTTCCTCGATCCCGTTATCACTTATATCCTCATGCTCTTGCAACAGTAGATCAGTTTCATCTTCATTTCTTTCCAACAAGTCATCATCCTGAGTTTCTTCTGACAACAATGACATGTCAAAATTTTTAGGGAATTCCCAACCTTGATTCTGTATTATTTGGATCAGACCATGATGCTTGACCTCAAACCCACCTATAAGAATTTTCTGATACCATTGCTTTGCAATTTCAGGTTCTTGCCATTTTAAATTCCTTATGATCATCGATGTGCAAATTTGGAATGATAACGGTATCTTGAACTTACCCATGAGTTCTAAGAGTTGGGTCACTTGGTGTTGTGTAAGTTCAGAATTTCCATACAGCAAGATAGAAAATGGCGAGTTACCTGACACGTTCCTTATCTTCTTGGAGAAACTATGTGAATAAAAATTGAGTAGAATTTCATGAGCTAACTTTCTATCATTTAGCTTATAGATAGCATTCATGAGGAAGAGGTTTAGAACTCCAGTGTCATGCTTCCAAAAATAAACCTTCTTATGATTACTCTCGAGAAAGGAAATGTATTTGGTGTAAAGGTTGATCATATAGGTACGATACTGGTCGTTTTTCATCACGATGGAGTTGTTTTCTAAGAGAACTTTATATAGCTCTACTAGAACTGGTGATAATCTATCCATTTTCGTCTTGAATGAGGATGGGATCAGTTGTCCCATTGAATCAGCTTCTCTTTGGACATCTTGAAGAGGTAATATATCAGCTACATCATGAAAGACAGAGCCCCATATCCCCAAGTCATTCAACATGGTTATTGGGTTGGGGTCTTTGATTGCCGACACGAGAAATTGGCAGAGCAATTTTGGGTCATTAAAGTAACGCAGTGACCTGGCTATTTCAAATATTAATTTTGTCTTGAACTGATGGCTATTAGAGACCATCATGCCATCAACTATAGATGTTAGTGCAAAAATAGCATCCTGTGCCTTTTGTAATCGCAGTAATTTAAAAGAGTAGAGAATGGGTCTGTGTAATATGCTGAGCAATAGCTTTTCATCCTTGTTGATGACCTCGTTATCCTTGATAAAAGTTATTAACAGCTTGAAGGCGTTTAAAAAGAGTTTGAAGTCACCTGTTTGGGACAGTATAAAGAGGAGTTCATTAGTAAACTGTACGAATGTAAGGGCCATTTTTTTCTCGTTGCTCTTGATCGTTGTCCTTTTGTAAAGCATCAGCTTTTGTATCAGCGCTTGGAGGTAGAAATCCAGATATTTCAGGTCTTTATTTCGTACCACGTTGTTTGTAATATGGATGATATCTCTATAATTGTACAGTCGAATAAATCTTTGGAAAAGAGCCTCGCCTGATTTGGAGGCGGTTATATTTGCTTGTGATGATGTAGAATCTGCCAGGCTCGTCGTCGTTGTCTCTAGTTTCAGTAGGAAATATTCAAAAGTGGCCAATTGCCTCTCCAGTTCTGAGCCTTGCATCAGTTTTGCTTTGAACTTCTGGATGTGTATCGAAGAGGAAAGACTGATGTCGTTCTGGATAAGGAAATAGTAGTGGTTGAATACTTCATGTGGCTGGAGGTGGTCGTAAAACCACTTATGGACATCGTCCGGTAACACTAGAGCACAGCCCTTCTTCAAGAAGGGAAACATTGTTCTTTGGAAGTGGATCAGATTGTACAATTGAAGCTTTTGCTCCTGCAAACTGCTATTATTGGATGGGCTTATGACAGCCCTCAGATTGTGAAGGAAGTCGGCATACTGTTGCTTGCTGATTCCTGGATGCAGTACCATCCTCAACAGGTCGGGATTGTCGCATAGACTTACCAGATTTTCTGATACACGGGTGTAATCATTCTTTGATTTGTCCTGGAGCTTGCATTTGGCCCTCCTGACGGACTTGTAATTCGGTATAGTGGTCAGTAAGTTTGCGAGGTCAGCTGCTTCTGCAGAGCCCGGGTCACAGAGAGTGCTCGGGCTCACTACTCGGATAGTCCGCAGAACCGTCTTAATCTGCCTCTGAGTGACGTTCAATGCATCATTATGGTTAAATCGCCTGAACAGCTGGAATTGCAGCGACGACAATGACGACGATTGAGCTACCGGCAATGCATTCTTGAGCATGGGTGCGTGTGTGCGGCTCAATAGTGAGAGAAAAACAAACAGTTGGTGACTCGCTACTTCTATAACACGTTCAGCAGTCCCAGATCCGTGCACTCTTGGTCCAGATGCCCCCTTCCAGTCCCTGTCCCTGCACTCCTGTCCCTCTTGATTCACCTTCTTGAGATTCAAATCGCCACTCAATATTATTTTCACGAACCCTAATGAACCCTATCATCAAAACACAGGGCTTTATAGGGTTCACGCGCGACTCCAAAAAGCAACAACAAATGCCCCAAACGGGAAATTCGCGCAACCGTTGTGTTGCTGTGTCGCCCAAAACGGAATACATTACCGGATGCGGCAAACACAACCGTATTCTCGAGCCCAACCGGGCTTCTCTTGCCAGATCAGGAAACTCTCGCAGTGCATTGGGTAATCAGACGGCTATTTTTAAAGACACAACAGCATCCGATGCAGATTATGGACTCTGCAAAAGTAGCAGGATCCTGCCAAGGCAGCGAGGCTCTCGAGTGGTGTTTGTTGTTGGCAATCCGTCTCACTGGGGGAGAGCTTGTTTGCGATATTGCTGGCTCCCCCAGATACTCGGTACAATACACTTGCTTGAATCAGTGTTGTGCTTGCACCAGACTCTTCAAGAACAGTAAACGACGCACTTATTACTTGCTGCACATTCTTTGATCTGCTACTGCACCTGGTGTTACTTGCTGTTTTTATTGCAAATAATAGTTTTCCATTGATAGTTGTACTAGACTAGACGAAATATACTCATACTCAACCTTTGACCAGTGTACGATATAGTAATAAATGGCTTCGGTGTGCTACAAGGAGGGAACGCTCCAGAACCTGAATGATCCAGTCGAAATGGGCAGTAACACGAAGATGGCAGGACTCAGTGAACACGCGTTCGAAGACAAGATACTGCTGATGAAGAATAAAAACCAGGGTTCAGCCCAGAGAACATCCTCGCATCTGAATGTTAGCAAGTCAGCCAGTCTGGGCTTTGTCAGGCGGCCCAGTGACAACCTACTGTACAGCATGGTTAATGGCAACAACAGCAACAACAACCATTCGAAAAATAGCAGCAACAGCAGCAACTCCACCACCAACTCAACCACCAACTCCGAGAGTGGTAGGAACAGCGACGTGTACGAGTACCAACGCCCAAGAGCCATATCTGATGACACCACCGCATCAAACAAGACAGAGCTGTTTTCAATACACTCCAACACAGTATCAACCGCATCTACTTCATCCTCGAGCTCTGAAAAGAACGTTGCCCTAGAAGACATCAAACAAACATACCAAAGCAACTCAACTAGCACCCTCGACACCACTTCCAAATACTATAAAAACATCAACAATGCATTGCCGTCATCATCAACCCATCATTCTGTACCGAATCTAAACATGCAGCACCCACAGAAGGGCACCACGTCTTTAACCCCCTCGCAGAAATACAGGTTTCGCCGCACACAGACCCAAACTCAGATCCGTAAGACAATACAGTCCCAGAAAGAGGACAACCCTCTGCAGGTATTCACGAACCAAGAACAACCACAACTGGACACACTCGACGACTCGCTGCTGTGGAATATACCCGTAGCAAAGTTCACACACTTCAAGAAGACACCCACCAAGGGCAACAATAGCACCAATTTTCCAGCAGCTTCATTGGATTATAGTTCCGTCCCACCCACATCGATCCCTGGTGTCGGGTCCGTGCCCCATGTCTCAGACTCACAATACATGAGGGGCACATCGCTGACACTAGCATCTGTATACAACAAGACCGACCTGAACCTGTCGAAGGAAAAGATGAAGCAGCGTAACTCGCTGGCAGAAACCCTGCCCCTGGAATGGAAGCGTCTGAGTGATCAGGGGCTGCAAGACTTGAGGCTTGTCTCGAAGGATAAATTGCTCGTGACATCTTCGGGAAGGCCAAGCTGGTTGCCCCCAAAGGACAAGGAGGAAAGAGAATTGCATGAAATGGTCATTGCCGATGTAGTCGACGAGGCCGCAGACCTATGTCTAGAAAAGAGCAAGATCAAGGACATGTGGACAAAGAGGGATCTTTCAAACACAGACAAGGTTAACG
>PPOD03000228.1:73779-84663 GCA_003708425.3 Jamesozyma rosinii
GACGCTCTTCCGATCTATCGTCTGATGTAGTCGACGAGGCCGCAGACCTATGTCTAGAAAAGAGCAAGATCAAGGACATGTGGACAAAGAGGGATCTTTCAAACACAGACAAGGTTAACGGACTGCTGGCAAAACGGAAGTTAAAGGCTGACACATCGCTGAAGGAGCTAAAGAAGATCGTATGGGAAACACAACTGGATACCAACGTCCGGGCAGACGTTTACGGGAAGGTACTGAAGGAGGACATCATCTGCAGCAGATTTGTCGAATCCTTTGACGACTTGCTCCAAGTGCTGAACAGATTGGAGTTTCCAAGTAGTAAAGAGCAGGAAATCCTGAACCTCATTGAAAACAACACCACCCGGTTCAACTGCGAATACCAAGAGGACACAATGGAGAAACTGATCATGCTGCTGAAACTGAAATCAATCGCTCAGCCTGGATTAGTCCGCGGTGATGAACTACTGTTCCACCACCTGTTGATCGAGAACAACCTCTCCCTCTCCACTATCTGGAAGACTGCCAACCTGGTCCAACTCACATGCTTCAATGAGAATATCAAGGAGAAGTACGATTCCCGGATTATCGGCAAGAATGAAGTCGTTGGCACCTATCTGAACAAAAACCCCGACTTTCAGGACGAGTTCAACAGCGATTGTCTGAATTCCAACACTTGGTGGAACTTCATGCAGAGAGTCAACCATGGACTATTCATGTGGATACTAGACATCATTGTCGTCCACAATGGGGATTACACCGAGACTAAGCAAGAGAACAACAATATCAAGACCAACTGGGAAACTTACAGAGACAAGACCATGACTTGCAACTATAAGATATTGATATCACTGACATTGAACATCTTGTTGAATTACCATTTCGGATTCAACGATCTGAAAAGCCTAAAGGACCTGGACGACGACATATTCTGCATTCCATTGCCCTTCAACGCTTCCACCTCCAGAGACGAGGAGACCGAGATGGAGCATGGCCTGATAGAAAAATGGTTGCACTATTACAAGAAGTTCTAGTAGCATAACCGTGTCCATGCCAATATATATATATATATTCCTCTTTCTATCGGCATAACGTTCACCCAAAAAATGCACACATAAGCAGCATCACTATATAGAGTACATAGCAACACATGTAATACAATACACCAATTAACAGCTTTCAACACACCACAATGTGTCGCCATATCTCACTATTCCAGCGTGTAGTGCCATAATAGAAATTTGCATCGTCTGTTTTATTTTCGTCAACCCACTAAGAAACATTTCGGCGGACAAAGTAAATTCCAGATGCCATCGTTATCAAGGGAGACACTGGACGGACGAAGCACTGGCATGGGGTTGTTACAACACACTACAAGTACATAAGAACGGATACGGGCATCAAGAACTCAACTGCTGGATAAGTATACACGCAGTCTATTTCTTTCAAGAGCCTCCTGATTCTAACCAAGGGAAGTCGGTTTTTCTACAACTACAAGCAGATTAAGGATGAATAATATAATTACGCCAATGCTCTCAAACTCAAACTCAACCACATGTACCGCCAGCGTGTGGCCCTTCATCTCCGAATTGAATGGATACATTTCCTTCTTTGCGTCTTTCGTGTCTCTGTTTCCTCAGATTATCGAGACGTACCGCGATAAGACGGTTGATGGTCTCTCACCGTATTTCCTAATCGCATGGGTATGTGGGGACATCACGTCCCTTAGCGGTGCATTTCTCACACACCAGCTACTGTTCCAGATAGTCCTGGCTTTCTACTATCTACTGAACGATGTTTTCGTATGTGGCCAGTATTACTACTACGGTGTAGTGCATGAGAACAAACTGGCCACAATGGGTCACGAACCAAAACCTGTCCTGACCAGCGTGAACTCGGCAGTCAATAGCTACACTAGTATTCATGCGGAGGATATCGAGGAGTATATCAACAATAATGGTAGCATCGCTGCTTCTGGCAATACTAGCAGCAACAATGTCGAAGACATAGAGAGAACCGTTTCAAGGGGAACTGCTGCTAGTGGCAGGAGCAAACGTGAGCTGTTGCTTGCTGCAGTTGCCATCGCAAACAATGTGGGCAGTGCAAATGCTATGCCGCTTCTATCGATTGCTGCTATGAGCATAAACGATGGAAGTAATGCACCCATCCCAGCACCAACATTCCCACATAACAGGATGAATGATGAAATCGGTACAGTTCTGTCATGGCTGGGTGCGTTCTTTTATGTCGGCGCACGTATACCGCAACTCATTAAGAACTATCAGAGAAAGTCCACCGATGGTCTATCGCCATTTCTGTTTGCAACCACGTTGTTGTGCAACATAACGTACAACATCAGCATATTCACAAGCTGCAGGTTCATCGATTGCCAGGATAAGTACGGGTTCTTCAGAAATGCACTTCCCTTCATCGTAGGGAGTGCAGGGACTGTTGTCTTTGATCTGATTTACTTCTACCAATTCTACGTTCTATACTCAGAGGACTCTAAGTTAAGGGAGATAGAAAGACAGATATACCTTGAAGAGGAAGGGCCAGTGGAGGGAGAAGCCCGCCAAGATGGAGACGGTGCAGATGAGCACACTGCACTATTGCACTAGCGAATGTCTATTTACACACATACACACATATAAACTTACACTTACACACAAATATATACATATATTTGCGCAAAGTGCAACACAACTAGTCACATCCTGTATCATCTGTTGTAGTTTCGATGGGGTCTAAATTTTCATGTTCTTTAACGCGTGGATTTCTTAGAAAAGGATACCATTGTATTGACACAGTCACTACCTGGTGTCAGGCCCTGTTTCGTGTGTTGGCCAAGAGGATATTCGACCAGTGATCCTCCCAGTCACGTATTAAGAACAAGATTTCACTTACCAAGCTAGTTTTCAAAAGGATGGTTCATAACAGAATCACAATCGTCGGTTCAGGCCCTGCTGCACACACTGCTGCAATATACCTTGCCCGTGCAGAGATGAAGCCGACCATGTACGAGGGTATGTTGGCTAACGGCATTGCAGTTGGTGGTCAGTTGACTACCACTACTGAAATTGAGAATTTCCCAGGCTTCCCCAACGGCCTCATGGGCTCTGCTTTGATGGACAACATGAGAAAGCAGTCGCTGAAGTTTGGCACCGAGATCATCACGGAGACCATTTCGAAGGTCGATTTCTCTCAAAGGCCATTCAAACTATGGACTGAGTTCAATGAGGAGAATCAACCAATTACCACCGATGCGATTGTAATTGCGACTGGTGCGTCAGCCAAGAGACTGCATCTGCCAGGCGAGGAGACGTATTGGCAAAGGGGTATATCTGCATGTGCTGTCTGTGATGGTGCCGTGCCGATATTTAGGAACAAGCCATTAGCTGTGGTCGGGGGTGGTGATTCTGCATGTGAAGAGGCCCAGTTCTTGACTAAGTACGGTTCAAAGGTCTATCTACTTGTCAGAAAGGATTACTTAAGGGCATCGACAATCATGCAGAGACGTGTTGAGAAGAACGAGAAGATCGATGTCCTTTTCAATACAGTCTCCCTTGAGGCTAAAGGTGACGGCAAACTGCTGAATGCTGTGAGAATCAAGAATACCAAGACTTGCGAAGAGAAGGACCTGCCCGTCAACGGGCTGTTCTATGCGATCGGCCACAATCCGGCCACGGAGATCTTCCAAGGCCAGGTTGACACAGATGTGACAGGCTACATCAAGACTGTTCCAGGCACTTCGTTGACCTCTGTCCCTGGTGTCTTTGCTGCAGGAGACGTTCAGGACGCCAGGTACAGACAGGCAGTCACCTCAGCTGGCTCTGGCTGCATGGCCGCTCTCGACGCTGAGAAGTACCTCTCAGAGCTTGAATAGTTGCAGCAACATTGTAAATACAATATACGCACATATACACATGCACATATACACATACATACTCTCTCTACTTCTCACTGGAATGGCGATCCCTATTTGGTTCAAGAATTTCACTCGCTCCGCCGTTTCGAGTGAAAAATTATTCAGAATCTGACTCATTTGTTAGATTGGTGTACAGGGGAACGTAGAGCACAGGCATACACACACAAACAGTTAGTTAAGAGACTAGTGAGTACTTGATTGGAGGTGATATTGCACATATTTCAAGGTTACTAGCCCAGTTCAGAAAGAAGCAAAGAGCATATACACAGAGAACAAAGATGCTTGAGGAAAAACTAGTCCAAGCCACCAAGAAGCTTCTCACAAAGCCACCAATTCTAACCCCAAAGGAGCTTCGTGCCGCTATAACCAGCATAATGGAGTTGTTGGCCAAGCCAGAGTCTGTCTCAACAGACATTAAGATTGCAAGTTTCTTGACCAGTCTGAGAACCACAGGACTGGATCACAAGGCTGAATACATCGCTGAGGCCACGAAGGCAGTTCTCCAATTCTCTGCTACTGTCACTCTTCCGGAGACTCCAGCCAGCCAACAAGGTGAGGATGTCATCCTGGATATTGTTGGAACAGGAGGTGACGGACAGAACACATTCAATGTCTCTACATCTGCGGCCATAGTCGCTGCAGGCATTCCACATGTGAAGATATGCAAGCACGGGGGCAAGGCCTCCACATCCAACAGCGGTGCAGGCGATCTTATAGGTACCCTCGGCTGTGATGTTTCAAAGGTCAACAACAAGACAGTACCGATTCTATGGAAGGACAACACATTCATGTTTCTGCTTGCGCCGTATTTCCATGATGGCATGGGCCGTGTGGCGCCAATGAGAAAGATGTTGGGCATCCCAACGATATTCAATGTTCTGGGCCCATTGCTGCACCCGGTAGAGCACGTTAATAAGAGGGTGTTGGGAGTGTATTCGAAGCAGCTGGCACCAGAGTACATCAAGGCAGCTGCCCTAGTATATCCACACAGTGAGACATTTGTAGTCTGGGGCCACGTCGGACTGGACGAGGTATCACCTATAGGCAAGACTACTATCTGGCATGTGGACCCAAGGAAGTCGGACAGTGATCAGATCGATGTCTTTGAGGTAGAGCCAGCAATGTTTGGCTTGAAGGAGCATGCGTTGGACGATTGTCTCTCACTGGGTCCAAAGGAGAACGCCCGTATTCTAAGAGACCAGATATTATCTGGCAAGCACAAATTGGGTGACAACGACGCAATATACGACTACATTCTACTGAATACAGCAGTGCTGTATTGTTTGAGTCAGGGACATAAGAACTGGAAAACCGGTGTCCAGGCTGCCGAGACAAGCATCCAGTCTGGCTCCGCACTGAAGGCCTTGGAAAGCTTCATCGAAAGTGTCTCAGCACTGCATTGAGCATTCACAAAAGCACAAGAGTGAACACCTTCTCTATATAAGCGTATGTCCGTATGTATTATTTAGCAACGTTTTCCATATCCTAAATTTAAAAGAGCATGGGGGACATTTCCAAAAGCAAACCTCCTAGATATTTCAAAATAAACAAGATATGCTACCTACCTGGCCACTCACATTGCCATATACCCTACCCACAACCAACAGACACGCACCCTTCCATCTGCCCTTCTCTTCTCTTCTCTTCTCTTCTCTTCTCTTCTCTTCTCTTCTCTTCTCTTCACCGCAGTAAGACTCCCCAGTTTATTTGGTGCGTTTTTCCCTGAACGCGTTTCTGTTCCGCTGCGGATTCTGAATAACAAACAAACGCGATCCAAAAACACAAAAGTTATCAAGTAAACAATATAAACAGAGTACTTATAGGTGAAGTCAAAGCAGTCTTTGAACGTTTCATACTGTATACACACCACCCTCCAGCAGCAACACGACACGGATATTAGCACCGACGATGAGCCACGCTGGTATAAATTCCAAAAACGCAGAGTTTACGCCGATTGGATTCCTTTCAAGCAAGAGAAGAAAAGTTTCAACAGACCTGCAATCGCCAAGCGCCAAATACGATAACATTGAAGAGGCAGGTTCAGAGGTGACAAATGAGAACGAAGACATAAATAGTCATGATGCCAATGATAGAGACAGGGTGGGTAGTCCTGCAAGGAAAATCCCTCGCCATAATAACAATAATAATGACGATGATGACGATGACGATGACGATGAAGCAGTCACATCAAACTACCTATTTGCTGAGGTTTCGCAATTTGACGATACCTTGCCTGAAATACCCGACACGTATACAAATGGTACAACAAGCAGACAGCAGCAGCAACAACAGAGTCCAAAGAACCTGCTCAGTAATTTAAATAACGCGACAGTGTCCGAGCCTATCAAAGAACAACAGGAACTCACAAGCTTATTGATATCAGGTAGAAGACTTTCAAAAGCCCAGATTAATTTTCTTCTGCAGTGTCTCACCAACAGTAACCTCTTTCTCAATAAAGGTAAAGGCAACGACAGCTCCAAGGAAAACGAAATCAAACTGAAATACAACTCGCTCGTTGATGATTATCAAGGTCTGCAAAAGAAATACACTGACTTGGTCGAGGCAGGAGCAATTGATGATGATATTACAAACGATAATATGCAGGCAAATCAGACTGAAATAAACCATGAGGAGTGTGAGTTAAAGGAAGAGACTTTGCAAAAGAAGATAGAGTCGCACAAGCAAGAAATCCAGGATTTGAAAGAGACAAATGAACTCCTAGAAAGAAAGTACAAGAAGGATCTCGAAGAATTGAATGAGCGTTCCAACGATGTGGAACATGACAGGGACTCAAAACACGAGGATCTTCTAAGGGAAAGAGAAAAACAGCATGATAAAGTCAAGGAGAACTTAAATAGGGAAATCGAATCCCTACAAGCTAAGTTGAAGGAGGAAGAGGACGAATTGAAAAGACAGGAAGACGGGTACAAGGAACAATTGTCGGCTATCAGCACTGAGCTATCAGACTTAAAAGGGAAATTATCCAAGACTGATTCCAGTAATAACGAGCTTGTGATAACTGTAAAGAATCAGTTGGCCGAGAAGGAGGATCTTCTAAGAGGCACAAAGGACGAACTAGAAGCTTTAACAAATTCAAGAAACGAATTAATAGAGCAACTATCCCTTGCCAATAACGAATACGCATCTAAAGCCAAGGAGTTCGAGGACTATAAATCCAAAATGGAACAGACACTAACAGATTTAAGGACCACTAAGGACAGTAGTAATGACGATAACACAAAGATCCGCCAGCAATTGGAAAAGACACTTGATGAATTGAAAGTCGAGAAAGAAAGTTTGGAAGCAAAACTAAACGTGTCAGAGAATCAGGTGGAAGAGATAGGGAAAAAATACAAATCCTTAACTGAGAAGCACACTCTCGAAGTAAAATACTTGCATGATGCCCTCACTAAATTGCAAGAAAGTTATGATGAGACAAGAAAGACAAGTGACAGCATATCCAATGAATTAATGGAAAAGGAAAAAGAGATTTCTCAAAACATGTTACTGATTAGCACACTGCAAGACAAGTTACAATCTCTCGAAGCTAACGATAATAAATCAACTGATAATCTGCATACAGATCTCGAAAATAAGATAGCCGAGATCAGTAGACTAAACGAAAAGATTGAGCGTTTAGAGGATAACCTAAACACTAAGAATTTAAAACAAAGAGAAACAAACAATAATCTAGTTGAATTAAAGGAAGAGTTGAAGGAAAAGAATTATGAGCTTAAAGAGGTCAATAGTATACTTGAAGCACTGCGCGAAGAATTGACTCAGAAAAAGATCAAGGTAAAAGAATTGAGCATTGAAGTGGATAACTTGAAGGATCAATTAAATGAACAAAAAATCGATTTCGTTGGCTCAGACTCTAGAATCAGTAATCTACAAGTCCAATTGACAGAAAAATCCAATGAATTGGTTAGCTTGAAAAAACAGAACGATAACTTGAAGAGCCAGTTGATACAAGCCGCGGTGGAATCGTCAGATAATACATTTAAAGAAATAACAGCTAAGGATGCTTTGATTAAGGATATTGAGAAAAAGTTGAGAGACTCTGAGCGCCAACTAGCTAATGCCACTGAAAGATTGGAAAAGCATAGAGACATTGTCAAAGAACTGAAGGAACCTCGCGATAAGGAATTAAGCGAATTAAGAGAAGAACTGCAAAGAGTTAGTAAACAGTTTAAGAATACCTCCAAGGAAAAGGATCACATTTCCAAAGAGCTGACAAATCTGAGGTCTAGATACGATTCTATTCTAAATGAGAATAATTCGGATAATTTGATGAAGCAGGAGGATCTGCATCAAAAGAACGTAGAGATTAGAACTCTAAATAACAAGATGAACGATCTTCAAATGAAGCTGAATGACTTGAAGGAGTTGAACGGCGAGCAATTGATCCAGGTTGAGGAATTGCTTACCCAGAAGAAGCTCCTAAACGACAACTACATCAAACTAAAAAAGATAAACAACCAGTACGATGAGGAGATACAAGAAATGAAAAACAGTCAATACATTAAGCAGAATGAATTGAAAGAGAAAATTCTTTCTTTAGAAGCCAAGACCCTCAAACTGAATGAATTGCTCGGGAGGGAAAGGATCAACAATGAATCACGCAGCAAAGAGCAAGACCTCGCCGACTATTACAGGCTGAAATACCATAGAGAGGTACGACAGAACAACGACCTACGGTTCATTAATCATTATTTAAATCGTGTTTCAAAGAGAACAAGCAGGCAGATGAAGTTGGACTATAGAAAGTACAATCAAATCCTATCGGACACTAAAAGGTTTGAAGAAACACTGAACGATTTTGAGAGTTCCACAGACAGACCATTCGGTATTCCTGACTTAAATTTTAATTTAAGAAACGAGCCTCCAAGCAACATCAACAGTATTAATAGAGACACATCACGCAGTCCGCTTTATTTTCGGTCACCAAGGCTGAGATTCAAAACGCTTGCTCGTTTTGTTCAAGCATGTGTAAGAATGAAGCAGGTCGGCTTAAAGAACCATTGGAATGCTCAGCGGTTGAGACATTTAGAAAGAAGGTTAGACGTCGATGACAATAGTATCAATAATATCAATTGGTGAGAGTATAAAAGAACCAGTTCTTCTGTTCTACTACTTCTACATATATACATAAATATAAACTATGCGGCGGATGCACGATATATAATCGGAAAACGAATAAATTGTATTATACACTTGCATAGTGGCAGGGCATTATCTCGTAACAAGTTTCTAAAGTACCGCATCAATCTTTCGTCTGCTTAGCTTTGATGTCCTTGTAGTCCAGTGTTACAGCTGATATCCTATCCTTGAATGTTTCAGATATCATAGCGATCTGGTCTAGCATGTCAAAGTAGTTCTCCAATTCACCACATTTTTCCAGCAGCAACTTAAACTCCTGGATATTCTTGTCAATAGTCCCGCTTATGATCTGGTTATTGATTATATCGCTTTGGTGTTTGCACAGCTCCTTGGTCTGCAGCTCTATCGACTGGACGTGGTCGTTGATCTTGTACAGCAAGTACTCGTAGTCAACGCTCAGCTTGTTGATCCCTAACGGGTCATCGTTCCCCATAGTGGAAGGACCGTGATCATTCGACATATACAACGTTCTGTGTGTGTCTGCGCTGGCAGTCTGCTGTTCTCATAGCTTCATTCCCTTTAATCAGAAACGGTTTTGCTGCCACTTTAAAATTCTTTAACTGTGCGAATCGCAAGAAGCCTGTTCTATAACAGCAACTAGCGTGCACACTGCACACACACAGTCGCATCCTAGATAAATGTAGGCCTACCAGGTGGCATATATTAACCCATATGGACCGTTGGATACTTTTATATACCGTATATTGCGCCTACTGGTTATGCAATGGCTGTGCCCTGATTCCTCACAGAGCAAGCCCTAGTGGCTTCACATGAACAAAAAAATATCTCGAAAAAAATTGTGTCGATTTTAAAGGAGAAAAATTCACGATTTCCAAAAGATTGTTTAGTCAGAGTTGGGAACTTCAGAAGAATAGCTTGTATATTTGTTGGATCCCCAGGTAATATAAGGTCAATCTATCTGCTAATATTTCTACCATCCAGCTATCTAATACAACCATATAGAAATGTCATCTCACGGTATTTATTTGACAGATGCCCCAGTCAGAAGACAGCAAGCATTAGGCAGCCCCCTATTACGTAAAATCCAAAGAGCATGCAGGATGTCGCTTCCTGAACCAGACTTGGCATTGAACCTAGACGTTGCTGATTATATTAACGAAAAGCAAGGTGCTGCTGCCCATGATGCAACCAATACACTTGCTAAGCTGATCAACAGCAGAGACACTCACACGGCAGTATTCGCTCTGGCATTACTAGATGTCCTGGTGAAGAACTGTGGATATCCTTTGCATTTACAAATTTCAAGAAAGGAATTCTTGAACGAATTGGTCAAAAGGTTCCCTGAGCATCCACCTTTGAGATACTCCAAGGTCCAAAGATTGATCTTGACTGCTATTGAAGAATGGTATCAAACAATCTGTAAGCATTCCAATTACAAGGATGACCTGTCTTGCATAAGAGATATGAGAAGGCTATTAAAATACAAGGGCTATTTGCTACCAAAGATTGACTCTGAAGATTTAGCAGTCATGAGACCAAGTGATCAATTGAAGACAGCAAGTGAAATTCAAAAGGAGCAAGAAATCGCACAGGCCGCTAAATTAGAGGAATTGATTAGAAGTGGGAAGCCAGATGATTTGAGAGAAGCAAATAAATTAATGAAGGTCATGGCAGGTTTCAAAGAAGACAATGCAATCCAAGCAAAGCAAGCAATCAATGTAGAATTGAACAAATTGAAACGTAGAGCTGATCTGTTGAACGAAATGCTAACCACTTCAGAAGAGGCTGATATACAAAGTAACGAAACCATCGGTGAATTGTATGGTGCTTTGAATTTCACA
>PPOD03000228.1:93793-113289 GCA_003708425.3 Jamesozyma rosinii
ATGTATGAATCATGCAATTTGTGATAGTATGATGGAATATTTGAACCTTCTGTAATATCGAACTCTGCCACATACCCATTCTTAAATCCACAGATAATTGTGGTTGGCGATAAGAAATCAAAACAAGTAACCGAAGTGTTGGGAATAGAAAATGATAAGTCAGAGGAATCATACATTTCATAAGTTGCGTCGTCTTGTTCCCCACTGGTATTAGTGTTGTCGATTTCTATAAATCTCACACTCCCATCCTGGCAAACAAAACCTAATAATCCCACAACATTTGGTCCTTGGTACCCTCTATGCCACTTTAGATTCCATATTTCACCAAATTGGTGTACTATCGTTTTTATTCTTGTAAATTTTAACGTCGACGTAACAAGTTTGTAGATGTGTAAGCACGAAATATGTTCTTCTTTGTCAAAATTTTCCAGATGACTGTTTGACGGATCATCAAAATATTGCGATACCGAAACAGCTAGATATTGTATGTCATTATCTTCGGAATCACTAGAAAACCACTCAATATCGGTTATAAGTCCTCCGGTGTTGTATATAAATCCGGTTCTTTTATAGTTTGGAAATATAGGAAAGTCGACTCGTTCGTCTGTCTTTAATTGAATCCCTGTATCCCCAATCGAAATATCAAGGGCAGTGGATCTACTTTTAAACAATTCTTTATACTCATCTTTGTTTATTGCATTAACATAGCTCTGTTTTTTCTGGGTATGGAGCTTTTTAATACTGTCGTATACATTATTATGAGCCGATGGTGGAATTGAGGTGACGTAATATGGAGAATCTGGTTCAATATTGCTTTGAGGAAAATCGAATAGGTAAGACTCGTAGCCTTCTTTCATTTTTGCTAACCCCAGCAACTTCTCTTCATTCAACCCATATATTCTAATAAGTTTATCTTTTGCAGAGCTCAAGTCTTTCAACGATCTAATGATACGATTCTTGTTTATCAATGGTTTTTTATTGGTAGAAGCTTTCATGGAAACAGTTTCAATTTTTGTCTTTTTTATTTTCTTTCTGGGTTTCAATTCCTTCAATTCAAATGAAACGTCCTCATCTTCCTCATCATCAATTTCAATATCAATATCGTCTGGGTCGACTTCACCATCGTCAGAGTAACTAGGCTCGTTATCGTCATCATTATCATAGTATGGTTCATCTTCCAGTTGTGCAGCATGTTGGTCACGTATTGCCTCCAATGCTGACACAGCAACATCTATTGTATCATTGTCACCGCTAATATGAGGAAGTGCAAGAAGCTCGGTACCATCCTCTCTCAAAGGTTCTTGGGCTTCGTTATAGTTCACACCTGCTGATCTATTTCTGGTCATTCTAGTTTTTTGCTTTCTAATTTGGTCCACAACAGAGTTACTAGCTATGTCTGCATTGTTATTAGCTGCAGTCTTCGTGACATTTGTAGCTTTTCTTGGTCTTCCTCTACGTCTTTTGGTTGGCATACTTTCCGAGCCTATACTTCCTTCCGGAACCTTCGACATATCACTGGTGCTCATCGTGATTATAGTGGATTAAAAATAAGCTTTGTTTGTCAATCGTTGTTTGCTCTTCAGTCTTTATTCTTTGTTTACAGTTCAAGTTTATTATTAATTTGGTTATTTACATATTTTTGTTGCGAAACATTTACTCCCTTCAATTTTCGAAGGGCCGCAATTTTTTTGTTGTAGGAAAAACGTCACAATTAAGATATTATGGGACACACAATCAATATAAACTGGTTGATATGGTGTTAAATATATATAGGTATATATGGGTAACGGTGTCTCTCTATTCTATCGTATCCTGTAATGACTTCAATGCATTGTCTAGGTCATTGATTAGATCATCTACATTTTCACAGCCAACGGATACTCTAACTAATGTCTGATCCACGCTTGAATCGGACATTGCTCTCCACTCTACTAAAGATTCAACACCGCCTAATGAAGTTGCATGTTGAAAGTACTTTAGCTTTGAGGGAAACTTCTTACATTGCTCCTCATTTTTTAGTGTAATCGAAAATACAGGGCCATATCCCCCCTTTAGTTGTAGTTTAACAAAATCGTCATCCTGTAATGAAGAGTGAAATATTTCATTCAATACCTTGTCATATGACTTACAGTTGTCATTTAAAAACTTGACGATTTTTGTGGCGTTGTCTGATTGCTTCAAGATTCTCATTTCAAACGTTCTTAAAGATCTCAAAAGCAAGTGGCTTTCTAAGTTACCAATATTCGTACCTAAGTAGATTCTGTCCTCTTTCAGTTGCCTGCTGACATCCTTATCCTTAACTACTAGCACCCCACTTAGTAGATCTGAATGACCTCCAAAATACTTGGTAGCTGAGTGCATCACTACATCCGCTCCAAATTCCCATGGATCTTGTAAGGGAGGAGGAGCAAATGTAGAATCAACAATCAGGATGGCTCCTTTCTTATGTGCCCTTTCTGCAAAACTCTTGATGTTATATGAGGTACCGTGTGGATTCACAGGTGTCTCGATATGTACCACATCTCCTTTCTGGGCAAACTCTTCTATATCATCCAAAGAATGTTGTTTAACATCGTAATTGCGTGTCATAATATCTGCAATAGAATGGCAGCCATGATAACACTGACCTAAAAAGATCCTCTTTGGGTTGTAGTGAACTAATGCTGCATAGAACGCAGAACAGCCTGAAGAATATATGACAGCATGTCCATTCAATACTTCAGAGAACACACTTTCTAGCCTGACATTATTTGGATGTGTTTCACGGGAATAGACTGGAGTTTCCTCCATGTAATCGATGCTGTCTCTTTCTCTCCATGGAATTAAGTCATTGTCGTCGTAACGAAAGGTGGTGGAGACGTTGATGGGAGGTGCAACATCAGTGACTCGATTGTTCTTGTCATCTGCATGTATCAAGGTTGTAGCTAGGCGTGCCATTCTGTATTAGGTTGTTGTTAAAACTATAAGAGAGTTGAATAATCGAAAATAAGTAATTATGTCAAGAAGAAAAAGAGATTCCTTATAACGGAATGTGTAGCTTTGTCTAAGTTGTCTGTGGCGTTGATAAGAGTTGTTCCATGCAACTGAGCTCGTTCCGCTTCATCCGGAAATGGCTTCATTTGGAAATAGTCATACAAAGACTAGGAAAAGGATACCACAGTTGCACATATAGGTATAGCATCTGTTTCTGACCGAGCAAGGTAAGTTATAAATGTTTATATATCTGTTCAAAATTGTTTGAATTGTTTATACATATATTTGTTGATATTGAGCAGTCTGTTGGTCCATCTTTAAGTAAAAGTGAAATCATTCAAACAAAAACATTTCTTTAATTTTCCAGTTTTTTATTATTTGGTTTTGATTTTTGCTAATTTGATGCTAAAAGTAAATTGAAAAATGCAGAAATTGCTATGCTGTTTATATAGTGACATATACAAAGGTATATGTACACTGAATACATCCCAGCAGCTAAAAGGGTCACCTTCATTCAAATATAGCAGTAAAAACAACATCAGCTCGTTATGTCGTATTCAGATTCGAGTGATGACGACTTCTTCATGGCTGACCCCATCGATGATGATCGCGATATCTTCAGCAACAATCAAAATGTAATTATTAGTGGCTCTATCAAAGAAGACCCAAAGGTCTTAAAGAAGGATAAGATCAATTCAGACATATCAGATTCAAATTCATCGGATTCAGAGATATATGAGGAAGATGGAAACGAATTAGAGGTTACAGAAGCACAGAAGAATTTTGAACATGAACCCTCTAGACAAAGATTGAGGTCACGTACACATACAAGATCTAATACTTCCAATACAAAGCAAAACGGTTCACATACAAATGAAGTAATTCTATCCTCCACATCATCGTCTGAAACTTCATCACCAAAACACAGCAGATCCGGCTCCTTGAGCCCCAGACCTCACAAACTACAAAAAATATCAAGGCCAGAAGAAATCGAGGATGAGAATGACGACTTTTTTAAAGAAATCGCTAAAGAATCTAACTATAAAAAAGTCCAATCTCAAGAACAGGTGAAGAGGATATATAATATTAGATTCGTTTCAAAGCTCGATGGTACCATAAATAAATCTGTCAAGGTTAAAGTGCTAGGGAAGTTCCAGTTTACAAAGATATTACCATCTGCCTTAGAGGGACTAGTAAGGGCATACAAAATCCCATCTGTGATGAAAAAAATATACACAGTCGAGAACGTTACCATGTATTGGAATAATGCAAAACTGTTAAATTTCATGACTTGCAATTCCTTGAACATCAAGCAAGAGTTTGAAAATGAGATATCAAATGTAGAAATACAATTATTATCGAAGGAATCAGGTGAAAATTTAGAAAAAATGATGGAGATGAAGATATTGCAAGGGGAAGAAAATTTATTGAACATGGATAAGCAGGCAAAGGAGCTAACGCCAGGTGCAAATCTTTCGAATGGAAACAAAGAAGAAAGTACAGATCTAGTTATCGAGGAATTCGAAAAAGAATTACAAGATATCACCAGTGATGACCATACTAGAAGTAATGCTGTAGACGTCATCGAGCTAGAAGATTCAGAAGATAAACCCATGAAAATCACACTTATAGGTCAAGATAATAAAAAGATATATGTCAATGTTCGTAATACAACACCATTTTCAAAAGTTAAGGAGTATTATAGACTTCAAAAAAAACTACCTCAGCATGCAAAGATATTATTGTTTTTCGATCACGATGAACTTGACTTGAACGATACAATTGGTAGTCAAGATATGGAAGATGAAGATATGATCGACGTGGTAATTAAAAAATAAATACTGTATTAGTTTACGGTGCATGCATACATATTTTTAGTATACCCTTCTATGTAATATTATAATTTGATAAATTGAAGCATACAGAAAATATAATCATTTTTGCCTGTACTGTACTTGATGGGTTGAGTCGACGCTGCTTCAACAAAATAAGAACAAGCAGATAATAAATGAATAGCCTGGGGCTTTGAACATTCAGAAGAAGGGTCTTGACCCCTGATATTTACTGTTTTTAAAAATTTAAAAATATCTAAATTTTATACTTTAAGTATACTACTAAAAATTTAGAATTTCGATTAAAAGGCCTTGTTGGCGCAATCGGTAGCGCGTGAGACTCTTAATCTCAAGGTTAGGGGTTCGAGCCCCCTATAGGGCTTTTAATTTTTTTGAATCATCATAATATGAACATATATATATATTTTTTTGCATCCTTGCAATGGCTCAGGACAATATACCATCAATCGACTCATCAAACTGTTCAAATAACTCTTGCTATTTTATATTATTCGTTTTATTGCTTAAAATGGTTAACCGGCCGGAATTTCGCTACGCGGAGCTGAATGAAAATCAGTGGCAAAATAATATGTAATATGCAAAAACTGGGATTTCAACATACACTAGAGAGAGTAGTAGTAGTGTATTCCAACTAGATAAACTCTCCAGGATCCATACTACTAGAATCATAGTATCTGATATACCTCATATAACACAACTACAAACAAAAAATATTATATCAATGAGTGTGGCACAAGAAAAGGTCTCTAAAGGTGAAAGCAATGAAGCTTACACAAACAACGCCACATCTGCTTTAAATAAGAAGACATTGGAGGAAGATGACGAGTTTGAGGATTTCCCTGTAGATAACTGGCCAGCAGGTTCGACGCTGAGAGAGTCTTCAGGATTTCAAAACAACTTGTGGGAAGAAAACTGGGATGATGTTGAGGTTGACGATGATTTTGCAAATGACTTAAGAGCAGAACTGCAAAAGTACAAACAAGAACATCAGCAATAGGCTGAAGGATAAACAGCAAATTCTCAATCAGCATTGTATATGTGTATATAGATGTATCAAATTATACTAATTCAAAAATATATCAACTTCATATTTTAAGGCTCCTGCGATTCAGTCGTAATCGAGCAGTTCAAATATATACACCTAGAATAGAATAAATAGGGTACCAGCGACGACACTCCAAGCAGTTAAAATGAAATATCAATAGTCATCTAGTCGAGCATGTATATTTTCCCCGATGGTCCAGAGCACAAAACCTTGCTTGTCTCCTGTGGATTCCATTCAACAAGCGTAATAGGTTTCTTACCGGGGATAGGTATTTCCTTCAATTGATTTGTAGTAGTCCAATCCCATACCAAAACTTTACTCCTTGAGTCTCCAGAACATATGTAACGACCATCTCCTGAAAACGTAAGCCCAATACTGTAACCGGCTGACATCTGCCCTCTAAATACCTTTTTCGGATGCTTGTGGTATTTTGGCTTCATGCTGTATGTATATATGGAATTGTCCATACTTTGTGTGCAAAAATACTTATTTTCTGGATGTATGTTTATCACTGGCATAGAGTGCTGGGTTGTATCACTTATTTGCTTAATCGGAATGTTCACCTGATTGTTCCATATTCTGACCGTCTTATCTTCAGATGATGAAATAAATTTCGAACCATCAGGGAAAAATTTAACTGCCAGTACACTACTCAAGTGATGGTCGTAGGTTTGGACTAGACCATTCTTTTCCGAAACACGATTATCATAATGGAGTATTCTTGAGTCAGACAATCCGATAATAAATTCATTACTATGAAGTGGACGATATTCTACACAGTTTGGAAAGCTTCGTAGTTTTATTCTCTTCTTCACTTCTCCAGATTCTGTGTCCCATATCTTTACAGTTTGATCAAACGATGAACTCACAAAGCTTGTTCCGTCGTCCGTAAAACACAATGACTTAATTGCCCTCGAATTACCTTTATAATCTCGCAAACAGTTCCTCTCACCATAAAAATTCCATATCCTTATCGTATTATCATTACCTCCAGATAAAAAGACATGCCCTGTCTTTGGGACAAACTTCAGACAAGTTGTTCCACTCTTATGCCCTGGAAAAGTGTACTTGATCTTTTTTGGCAAATAACATTTGAATGATAAAGGAGGTTTATCAAAATCAATGTCTTCCTCTACAGGAGGATATAAAAATCCACGACCCTGGTAATCTAATTTAGATTTTCCATAGAAAGTCGATTCTTCTGTGGCTTTATCGTCTATGGTTTCCTCATCGTCTTCATTTATGCTTGGAACCGCTTCTGGAACAGAACTAGTATCCTCAACATCCTTGGTAGAATCTAATTCTTCATCTTCATCCGACCAAGATCCCCAAGGACCATTCCCTTTCCTTTGTTGCTTTCTCTTTTTCAACTCTGCCTTGGTAAGATGTGACCGTTTTTTGGAATCGACTATATTAGAGCTGTCATGACTAATGCTCTTCTGAACAGTATCTTTCTTAGAGGGGACAAAATTTTCAGTTTCTGAGTCTGAGTCTGAACTATAATAATCCACCAAACCCATTTCACCCTTTAGAATTCTCTCCTGTATCAATGTATTATTCTCTATCCTCACTTTCCTTCGATGGCCTTGAATTTATTGATATTCGTTTTTATGCTTATTTTCTCTTAACAAAAATTTCGTAGCAATATTAATATTCAAAAACATACAGGACAAATAAATTTAATCAACATGTACTCTCCACTAAAACAACCTTAAATATATATTGCTATCCAATCTTCATTTCTTTCTATAAAATACATTCTAAATTATATACTACTTTACGCTATTATTCCAATTTATGCCTTATCCTTTCTCTTAAGCTTGCTGACAATGTTAGCAATATCTCCCTTTTTGTTACCCTTAGACTGTTGGGAAAATTTTCTCTTCTTAGAACTGCCATTATTCTTATTATTACTCGAACGTTTAGTACGCTCTTTCAAAATCTTCTTCATGGCTGGAGTTTGCTTGAATTCTGGCTGCGAAGGATCAATAGCAAAATCGTGGCTTTCGAAAACTTCCTTGAATCTATCATCATTCAAATCTGGGTTAAAGGTGTCTTCGATAATCTTATCTTTATTTTGGTATCTGGATCTCTTAGTCTTTTCCTTTTCAGATCTTAAAATCTCATTCATGTTGAAATGAGCTTCTTTATTCAAGCCATCCGCAACATCATTACCATCATCCATCATCAACAGTTCTAATTCAGCCTTAGACTTTGGATCTTGCTCTGATTCATTACGCTTCTTGCCCTTGAGAGACTTTAGTTTCTCTCTCTTATCATCTTCAGCTGTCTTCTTTAATTGCTTCAACTTATCCTTTCTGGATTTACGACGCTCCTTCTCCTTACGTCTGACCTTTTCAATTGTGCTTTCTTCATTCTCCTCGGCATCCGATACACCATTTTCATCTAAACCAGGTGTGAAGGTAATCTCCATATCCACACCTTCTTCCTCGTTATCAGAATTCTTTGGATCTTGAGATTTAGAACCAATTGACGCACCTACAAGAGCCTTTAGCTTATTCTTTGTATTTTCAGTTGCCTCATCTTCAGATTCGTCACTGTCAGAAGCTAGATATGCCTTGAAATCCATATCCTCAATTTCTTTTTGTGAGAATGCTCTCTTGGCTACTTCGACTCTATCAGCAGGCGTTTCATCCCATGTCAACTTAACATTAGAATGCTGTAAAGCATCTGTGCTAAATTGATGTGGCTTATAGTTCTTTGGCAAGCTGTCACACTCATCTCTAGGCTCATCATCAAAATCCATTCCGTCTGGAACAAATCTTAAATCAAACATGTTAGCTGTGGATTCATATTCAGTACCATCACAGTTTTGATAGATTGCGGACGCAGATTGTATACTGTTACAATACACTACCGCATAATAATATCTTAATCTTTCCAATTGGTATTGACGCAACGCCTTTCTATCAACATCCTTGTCAGCATCACCTTCCTCATACAAGTCCTTAATTCCGATTTCTTCATCGTCGTCATCATCGTCACTTTTGGCGTTCTTTTTTGATGATTTCTTCTTATTCTTTTGGAAAAGTTCCTTAGGAGGACCTTCAACTTCTTCACGTTGCATTCTCTCTTTACCAAACTCACTTGGGTAGATAGCAATTCTTTCGATTTTGCCACCCTTTGGAATAAAACTGCTGAAAGTGATCATTAAGTCGGAAGCCTTGACATGGTCCCAGTCGAGGTTGACCACAGCTAGTGTCTTAGATGGATCACCTGATTCTGGTCTGGTGCTGTCAACCTCAATATCCGATTCACTCTCCACTTCACTCTCGTCTGAATCTTCAGAATCGGAAGAAGTATACTCATCAGAAGAACTGACATAGTCTTCTGGAACCTCACCACGAGCACGATCAAACGCTGGTTCAGCAGTTTCGGACTTATCTTCTAGTTTAGTTTCCGTTACTTCTTCTTCCTTCTCGAAATACTTGTCAAAATCATCCATATCCTTGTCATCTTTGACATCCTTAATTTTTCTACCATATTTATCAACTTTAGACTTCTTCTTGATCTCTAAATCTTTCTTACTGAATCTATCATCCAGTTTAATCTTCAAATCCTTTTTTCTTGAATTCTTGAACTTTGGATCATCGTATACTCCAGCAAATCGAGGATCTGTGGATTGGTTGTTTGTATCTTCTGAAGACATATTTCTACACTATTGGGTTGATTACTTTAGCTTTGCTCTTCAAGAGTTCCACAGTGGTATTTCCTCATTTCAGCTTGAAATGTAGTACATACTCGAGATGCTCATCGCATCTCATCTTTCCAAATCTCACAAAGTGAAAAATTTTTGATTCCGTGGAACACGATATTTTTCTGAAAAATAATCAATCCAAGAGCAGGGTAAAATTAATACTGAGGGAACTGGTATATAGAATACACATTGACTGGTACTTTTAGTTCAAACTTTGCAGTAGTATCTCCTACCCGAATAGTCCTCCTGAATCCAGAGAGAAACATCAGAACTGTATACAAAATACCTGCAAATATATAGTTTCCTGATTCTATGGCACACACCTTTGCTCAGTTTACTAATGATGCTTTTTAAACTATATTATGCTACATTGTGTTGGATATATTACAAAATATGGGGACTAAATATACAGTACATATTGTATCCGTATTAGTTTTTCTTAGATTTTGTTTTATTTACCAGTTTCTTCTTGATATGCTTCTTGACCTTT
Organism: Jamesozyma rosinii; assembly: GCA_003708425.3. Classification (NCBI taxonomy): domain Eukaryota; kingdom Fungi; phylum Ascomycota; class Saccharomycetes; order Saccharomycetales; family Saccharomycetaceae; genus Jamesozyma; species Jamesozyma rosinii. The sequence goes on from PPOD03000228.1 coordinate 103,873, forward strand.
GTTTTTCTTTTTTCCCGCTTGGCTTCCTTGACATCCTTCTTACGTTGTCTCTTTTCATCTTTATCTTCGTTCTTCTTTCCCTTCAAAGGCTTTTCCTCTTCATCAGAATATTCTTCATCGAGCTCTTCATCCGAGGCGTCGTCCAAGTCATCGTCAGACTCTTCATCTGAGTCGTCCGATGAATCTAGTCCATCATCCATCTCATGCTGGTCTGCCGCTGAGAAATTCTTCTCATTATCATGTGCTAATAAACTCTTCAAAACATCGAATTTTCCCTCCGTGTATCTGTCAAAATCTCTTTCCTCCAGACCGTTAAGGTTTCTCACTAAGTACAACGATCTGAAGATTTCATCCTCCGCCTCATCTTCAGAGGTTTTCTTCACAGGTATCCTAGTAGAGACATACTTCATCAGGTCATCGAGGTTCCTGTCATTGCCTTCGAATTTATCCAAGGTCTCAGAGATGATAAATTGGAAAATTAAACGTTCTGGGAAGATATCTATACCCATCTTCTCAAAATAAAAGTTGACATTCTTGATATCCATTCTTAGGAAATCTAAACTCATTGGATGTTCTGGTTCCACACTTTGAGAAACATCGATGAAATATAGCTGTTCATTATGTACCAGTGTGTTATATTCTGAAAGATCCGCATGGACCAAGCGGCACACTTGGTACAACAATCTCATATCGGCCACCATATTGTAGTAATAATGATAGATATCTTCTCTGTCCTTATAAGGATAATCCTTTAAACGAGGAGATGCGAAGCCGTCTCCACGATTCAAGAACTGCATCACCAAGACGTTGTTTTTGACTTCGATGGGCTTTGGAACTGGTATGACGCCACTTTGATGTATTCTCTTCAGGTTACGGAACTCTTTCTCTGCCCAGATTTTAATCATCTTTCTTGGGTTATGCTGTGATCTCGACTTTCTGAAACGGAATTCACCATCAACGTAACGCTCACGGTCCTTGAACACTAGGATCGATGTCTTGTATATTTTAATGGCGTATTCATCCTTCTTGGTATTTTTCTCTTTTGAGCTTTGTTCAGTTTGGTTTTCAATGATTTCCTTGGCCTCTCCAGCTTGGCTCTCAACGACTTCCTGGGCCTCTTCAACTTTGTTCTCTACAACTTCCACAATTTCTTCATCAACTTCAGTCACAGGGGCATCCTCTTGATACTTGTAACCTGCAAACGCATGATATACATTTGCTTCCTTACCGGTACTTATACAGCCGTTAAAGTCTGAAATCACACCTCTATTCATCATTGCTTGGAGAAATTTCATCGTTCTTGGGTCCAGCACATTCTCAACAGTGGCTCTGTTGGCTTTATCCTTATTCGTCTTACCTTTACTCAAGGATAGTTCATCGGTTTTAATCTTGTGGCTATACTTATCTAATATTTGGGTGTTGACATGGTCCGAGGCACGGTTCTCCCCTGCCATGTCTAGTTTCGTGAACTTATCTTCCAGTGACATATCAAGCTTTCAATTCGGTCAAACGTTTCGATTAGTCAATACACTGTTGTGGTTGATTACTTACCACTACTGTCGTTTTGAACTCATCGCAAGTGAAAAATCGAGATGATGAACTTTTTTTTTCTGCTGTAGAGAATTTTCGAGTGTTTTGCCCAGAGAAAAAACCAAAACACAGTGAAAAATACCACAACAATTGATTACACAATGTGTGCATATGAATCAAGATACCAAGAGTCTTGTTTAAACAAAGACAAGTCGAACATAATACGAATTCCAATCCGCATATTTAATTGAACAATATGGCAAATCATTCGTTCAGATTGCCTAAGGTATGTCTTTCGCCGCCTCTCTCAGGGCTGTTTTTCCCATTATAACCAGGGATCTTATACTAACCAGTCTATTCATGCCAGACGTTTCTAGGAATCTTCCCATTATACATTGCGGTTGAGATTGTGTTGGGTATCACGCTATTGAACAAGTGCAGTGGTGTATATGGTCTTTTGGCCTTATTCACAGGGCATCCATTAGATTTCATCCAGTGGGTCTCATACATCTGGTCTATTTTCACTCTGATAATCATGGTCCAGGGACTGTATGAAATCCACAAACCCACACTGTTGACATTTTCGCATATCCTGGTGTTTTATTCCATTGACACGGTCTTCACATGCATATTCACGCTGTGGTTTACGGCTATATGGTTCACTGTCGACTCTGCTGGCGAGGACATTACGGATAACAAGGAACTGAAGACGCGTAGCGACGATTTAAAGAGCCAGGGGGCATCACAAGCTTACGAGTACGGAATGACCGTGTTCATAACATGGGTAGCGTTGGTGTTCAGGTTTTACTTCAACTTCATCTTAGCGTCGTACGTGCAAGAGCTACTACATCACCCGAAGTTCATGGTGGACCAAGATGATGTCGAACAGGACCTGAAGAACAAACGGTTCTGGAAAAGATGGTGGATTAAATCGGAGAAGAACTGCTACCGACTATGTAGACATTTCTTTAGCTAAGCGTTGTATAACTACATTTCTTTTTTTTGCTTAGCATTTTTCTATACACATAAACAACCGCACATACTAAGTAAACAATGAGTTATTTAATCGGGCCATGTCCGGATAGACCTAACAATGAGTTGCCACCTTACCAGCGGCGACACCCCACGAGGCTTTGAATATACCTCGAGGCGCTGTCTACGTAAGAATCGGAGTTTAACAATACATGACTCTCCATAAAACAAAAGAATCAACACGTCCAAGCCTTGCAACAACACCTCCCCTAGTTGGGACCTACCGGGTGCGGTCTATATCCCTCCCCCACAATCACGCCAGCTAGCAAGGCTCAAGCATTTGTGCAGATGGCTCATGAGTCTGCCCTAAGACGGCTCGGGATTCTCCGATGGTTTCAACAATAACCAACCCCCACAATACAACAACACAAGGGGTTCGTTTAATTTCGCGGCAAGCAGACGGATCAGCTTCACAACCATGTGAAGAAGTCCAGTAGCACCCCCAACAAAGAGGAAGGCTCTTCCATACATGTTCTCCTTGCTTTGTTCCCCTTACTATATCTGCGATCCTTTCAGTGTCTGTGTCTCTGCCTCTCTGCCCTCCTTGGGGGTCCCCCGGGGATTTCTGTGGTGCAACACAAAAAACGGCTCGCTTCCGGAACGGCAATGTTCAAGACAAAGGGCCTTTCCGTTCCGGACCAATAGGAGCAGCTCCGGTGCTTTGCTAATACTGCACGCTGCAAGGCAACTTTAGGTAATTCCATGTACCAATGCTCAACATGTGGGAGGGGGACTATGTACCGTTTAGGAAGAAACGGCTCGAGGGAATAAGAGATCTTGGTCACCACAGCACTACACCCGTTCCCCACACTACAACACAATCCAATTGAATTGAGCTCAATTGAGCTGGGTCGCGTTGTACCGAGTTATACTGAGTTGTACCGAGTTTCACTGAGCTATATTGTATTGTGTGCTTTGGGAAGCTCATCCCCTAACCAATTGATGAAAAAAAAACGTATATAAGGCAGGGATATTTGAAAGTAAAGAAATCTTTTTTATCTGTCTTGGATCAATATACAGATGGTTTCTTCTTTTATTTGTCTCTAGAAAGAGACCATCAAATCAAGAACCTCAATCAATACGATAAAAACCTCAAAAAATCTAATATCAATCATGTCTATTACTCTAAAGAACAACTCCAAGCTTTACAAGCTAAACACTGGCGCTGAAATCCCAGCTGTAGGTTTAGGTACCTGGCAATCAACCGGTATTGATGACGGTTACAAGTCTGTCAGAGCCGCTCTAAAGGACGGTTACAGACACATCGATGCTGCTTCCTTCTACCAAAACGAAGACCAAGTCGGTAGAGCCATCAGAGAATCCGGTATCCCAAGAGATGAAATCTTTGTCACCACCAAGCTATGGTGTACCCAACAACGTGACCCAGAAGCCGCTCTACGTCAATCCCTAGAAAGATTAGGTCTAGACTACGTCGACCTATACTTGATGCACTGGCCAGTCGCTTTGAGTCCAAAGTCCATCACTGACGGTAACTACCTAATGATCCCATTGAAGGCCGATGGTAGCCGTGATGTCGAAACCGAATGGAACCACGTCCAAACCTGGGAATTGATGGAAAAGCTACCAGGTCTAGGCTTGACCAAGGCCATTGGTGTCTCCAACTGTTCTATCAACAACATCAAGGCTATTATTGATGCCCCAGGTAACAAGATTCGCCCAGCTGTAAACCAAGTCGAATTACACCCTCTATTGCCACAAAACGAACTAATTGACTGGTGTAAGTCTGAAGGTATCATCATTGAAGCTTACTCCCCACTAGGTAGTACCAATGCTCCATTATTGACTCAACCAATCGTCTTGGACATCGCCAAGAAGTTCAATGTTCAACCAGCCCAAGTTGTTATCAGCTGGCACGTACAAAGAGGTTACGTCGTCCTACCAAAGTCTGTTAACCCAGACAGAATCGCCGCTAACTTCCAAACATTCACTCTACCAGAAGATGACTTCAAGGCTCTATCCAACCTATCCAAGGAAGTCGGTGAAAGAAGAGTTATCCGCCCAGACTGGACTCCATTTGTTCCATTCATTTAAATGGCTCGAACGGAAGTTTTTCGTGTTTACTAGTATATGCTGGTTTAATGATATGCGTACATATATGCAATTAGTATATATTACATTTTTAATGATCTATATAATTTAACTATTTTTTTCTCCTAAACTTGAATGTTGGCCCATCGTCTTCCTCATCGCTTTCATGGGATATGTTGCTCGAAATACCCTGGCCAATTGATCGCCCGGCTCTTGCCGAGCTGCTGTTAGAGCCACTCATTGTCTTGACGTTAACTGCTCTAGCCGCATTTTTTGTCCCTGCAGAAAAATCGCGCGCGGCACTAACATCCACAGAATGTTCGAGCGTGTTCTGTGCTGGCTCTTCTTCATCATCATCATCGTCGTCTACAATAAATAACCCGTTGCCGGTTGGTATCGACCTGCTGAAACTGAACGAATGCTCATTCACCTCGTTTTCACCTACATTTCCACCGTGACTATTGTTGGTTGTCTCATTTAGAGCTGTCCCCTCATGAACAGGGACAGACTCTGCTCCATATCCGTCATTGAAACCCATACTATCGTCTCGCTCCTCTTCATGCCCAAATGGCTTCAATTTTATATACTCTCTCGTAATGAGGAACGCTTTGTTCTTGACAAATGTGCTGTTTGTGCTGGAACGCGGCCACACCTTCACAAACTTCTTGAAGTTCTTCCTTCCGACCCATTCTTGCCTCTCATTCGCATCCGCACTTGAATTGATACCCTGGCCACTCACATTACTGCGACGTACTACCAGATTAGGATTTACTTCTATTTTAAGGCCTGAGAAGTCGTTCAGAGCTTCCTCAGTCAATTCATTTGGAGACACATCTGCTATATCAGTTTTCAATCTTTGAACCTCGCTAGTCTTGGTGGACCTGATAGCATCGACCAATGAATTAGATGGCTCCTTTGCCAACTCAACGCTACCATCGTATCTCCTACTTTCTTCATTTGAAGATGTATCTCTCTCTTCTCCATTTGATGCATTATTATGAATATTTGAATCATGGTCGATATCACTCCGCACTTCATCAATTTGGACCATGGTCTCTGTATTTATCTCAGGTACCGGCTCCACAATCAACATATCTTTTACAGGTGAAACAGATTTGGTCGGCGAATTGCCATTGCTGTCTAAATGTAGACCTGCACTTTCTTTCCCCTCTTCCTCAATTTTAACAACAGGCAAACCTGATACAAAATTATCTTCTTGCTTTATATTGTGCGTAGTATCCACAATATTCATCCCAATGTGATTATTTCCTTGCTCCGATTCCCTTATAACTTTGTTATCTCCAGACACTCCAGCACCTCCCGCAAAGAAACTTAAACTATCCAAGGGCATGACTTTGGGTCTATTCAATCGTCTCCTTTTTATTGGTGCTGGGTTTACTTCTACGGGCTCCCCCAGAGGTCTCATAATGTTTCTAATAGGGCCACTATTTGCTATAGTTGGAGTGTTAGGGTTATGCTGTGACATACCTGCAGTAATCCATTCATGCTCTTCATCTGGCTTTGTTTTCTCATCTTCAATTTGCTGCATCCTGAGTCTTTCAATGCGTTGAATCCTGAGTTCTTCATTATGCTTATAAGATATGGGTTTATCAGGTAAATAGTGGGGGAGTGAGCTTATACTTCCATCAAGTACCGACTTTACAAGTTGCCTTATTGAATAGATTGGTTGACCCCCTATATCTTCAGAATGTATATGCGAATCATTTGGTTGTATGAGATACGGGTCGCATACATATGTGTCCCCCCGCATTAAGAAGCTTTGAAAAGTATCAATCGTCTTGAGTAGCATACAGGAGGAGGCTATAGCCGATTCAAAGTATCGAATATTTTCCTCATTCCATTCATTAACTAACACAAATAAGGATCGCTCGATTGCATAGTTCATTTCTTTAAAATTGGGCCTATAATATGGAAATACAAGATACTCACTATCTTCTGTGATATCTCTCCAGATCCGACCATAATTCTCATAATGATCTGACAATCGATTGTACAGGGTATTGATAACATTAGGTTTTAATATCTTGGTATCCCCATTTACCAACCCAAAGAAACACCTATATGAATCATTCTCCATTTCATCAATTCCAATAATAACATCGACTGATTCAATCTCATCTAGTTTACTTCTAACTTTAATACCCATATCACGTAATGCTGGCTTGAATTGTTCTAATGACTTAGGTATATCCCAAATTTCAGGTTCCCATTGAATAGCTAACTCTACTGGTTTGGTACCCAGCACAATGGAAAACTCCATAGATTTACCACTGTCGTATACATTAAAAGTAAAAGGTTCTTCTGTCCGTAAGTATTTATCATGAATCTTGGTTAATTTACCGTGGTTTAAGACATGCAAAACGATAGTTTCATCGGCGTTCATCTCCCATCTTAAACTTATATGTTTGCGGGAAATGCTCTTATCATTCTTGATAGAAAACTGATTCTTGCTGGATCTGCCTATGGCATACTCTTTTGATTTAAACAAACAGGACGATATACGCACATCGAGTCCATCATCTCCCTCGTATGTGTATCTCAAGAACAGCATTTCGAAAGAACAAAAGAAGAGAATACTGGACTAGCTTAACAATACTTAAACGAAAGAGACACTTTGAACGTGATTGTTTATTGTGATTGGTCAATATATGGGGTAATTAGCCTTCTCTTTGTTGGCTCTTCAGCGTTCATTTTCTTGTATGCAATAGAATGTCCAGAAACGCGATGATCTTGGTGCACACAGCGTAAGGGGAAAATCTGCATATTATATACAGTGTAAACACTGAATAATGTACACATGCTTATACTACTATGTGCGTAGTCTCATTATATATTAAAAACATGCTAGTTGTACATAATGAACATATTATAAATATTCTGAGGGGATTATTACATTAGAAGGGACACTTTCAAGCTTCTTGATCCTGATATTATTCATCTTGTCAACCCGAAGTTGAAACGACTGAGGCTTATCTAGTTTTGAGCTATCCAAATTTTGCTTAACCAATTCGCAAACTGATTTCAGACAATGTCTTGACCATTGAACAGATATATTTGCATTAAAATTAAAGTCCTTTCTTGACGGTATCAAGTTTCTGTTGTTAACTTTTCTATACAGGGAGTTTCTCGAGAACCGCTGAACATCTTCTAAAGTGCCATCATATGAATTCCTAACCCCAATCACTATATCTGATGTTGGCACAAGACTCGTTTGAATCCACGTCTTTAGCAACTTTCTTCTATGATGCGAATCACTCATTCTCAGTTTAGAATAACATTTTAATTCGGTGTAGGACTTAGAGAGCGGGTTATATGCGTCCATTTCACAACGAATCAATAACTTGATATGATCACTCAGCTGTCCTTCTACAATCGAAAATGTAGCAACCTTTGGCTCATCACCTACTGTCAGTAAGTCTTCCAAGGCAAATCCAGAATAGCATATCTTCTTGAAAGTTGGATTCTTTGTGTATATTCCTTCATTATTGCACTCGCCGTTTGTGATATCCTGCGAAAGCATTAGTATATTACCCTTTAGATATGTACAATTTAGCATAGTTTCATCTGAACTATGACTATTAAAGATAGCCATTGCTAAGTTTACAATATGATGTCTTGCTGAAACTATTGTGAAATCGACATCATCTCCAAATTTAACTGTGCTGGCTTCCTTATTGAAGTGTCTAATATAATCGAAACATGGAGTCGTGCTATCCAGCTCTTCTGGAGACATTGGCTGAAAATTTTCGATACCAGAGTATAGATCTGCTCCAACGAAATCTTTCTTGAATTCTCTTGATTTTGCCAAGCTACAATTATAAAGTGCAGCAATTTCAGGTTTCAGGTTAGCAACTAGCTTCTGACGCTCTACGTCTGAATCGAGATAAAGTCTGTCCATGCTGTACAGACATACTTCATTACTAGTCTGAAAAAACTTCTCTGGAGTGTTTGGAATATAAGAAGCACTTTTATGTTCAAATTTATTAAATGCAATCAATGATTGAGATGCTGGCTTGCTATATTGGTTGCCTCTTTTCTTAGACTTTCCTCTATTTCTTGGCTTCTTTTGCTCGATGCTTAGATTGGCTATCTCATTAGCGATTCCAGTAACTGATTCATCAGAAGCCATTTCACCAATGTCAAATCCCGCCTACTTTTTATGTTAAGATCTAGAAATTCACTTGCTCTTGTACCAAGAGTGCCGATTTCGATGAGGTCGATGAGATATGGAAGTTCGACTCGAAAATGGTAATGTAAACCGTTGTAGCTGCCTTCGATGCTACCAGGATAACGGCCAACTTGAATAGTCTATCGACTACAATCAAGCAGCAGAGAGTAATAAATCATTCAACATTCTCACACTCTTTGCTATTTCCGTTTGGCGTTCAGTGAATCTTAGCCACACAGTGTTCTGAACGCAGACGATCTCTGCGAGTCGAAGAAACCGAAAAGACAGGAAGCGAATATTTAAAGATGAACAGATCCCCTTTTATTCTCGAATATTGAACATTAATATATATATGTATTCACAAGAACACTTGAAGAAGCAAGCAAATAGTCGAGTAGAACTATTGATCGTAAATATCAACGCAAGAATAACTAAAGTATAAAAAAATGGTTGAATGGGTTGTTGTTGTTTATGATAAACCAGGCTCTGATAGAAGTCAGTTCAGACCACAGCATTTAGCTGCTCTCCCACCTTTAGTCGAAGAAGGTAAACTAGTCTGTGCTGGTGCAATTTATAACGAACCAGCAACTGAAGGTGGAGAACGTACCTTTGCAGGA
>PPOD03000228.1:113309-137858 GCA_003708425.3 Jamesozyma rosinii
TCCTTTGCAGGCTCTCATTTACAAGTTGTTGCAGACACCAAGAAAGAAGCATTGGATATTGTCAATAATGATATATTTGCTAAGGAGGGTATTTGGGATATGGACAATGTTATTATCTATCAATTCGGATGCCCTATTCGTAAAGAGAAGGTATAAACGATGAATCTTTGTGCTTTATATACTTTTTATGTACCTAAGTATATCTATGAATGCAAATAGAGGTCATTATTGAACTTAAAGAGACATTAGTTCCAAATATATTTTTTATATTCTTGAAGGGGTTATATAATAAACTTCTCTTAGACAAGTAACAAGATGTATGATATGTGACATTTTTCGATATGGCACAATCCCAACAACTGTAGCCATTTCTTGTAACCATTAAGCTACACTCGAAAAGGGTACAAAAAATAGACACAAAGTTGGAAAGAAATATACCGATCTCTACTTTAAAGATGACACTTTTGAAACAAATCTAAAATGGCGTTCAGAGAATACCAACTTCTAATTTGCCGTATTACAGGGATAGTCGTCCTTATAGCACTTGCCAAAATGTGTATGCACTCAAGAGTCAGTAACATTGGCGAGAATGGCCATCGGGCGAATGAGTCAGCATCGAATCACCTCGAGGAGGAGAAGCGCATAAGCTATAATCACAACAACTCACCTTCAAATGGATACCATACTGGCTTGTATTATTCAAACTGGTCACCATATGAGCCAAGATTACATTTCCCACATGATATTGATTTAGAAAAAGTGTCACATATCTACTATGCCTTCTTCGTACTGGATCCACATATAGGAAAACTGAAGTCTAGTGACGAATGGTCTGATTTCCAAATGAATATCGATATTCCTGAGAAGACGAGAACGGGTGATGTTAGAGATGAGCATATACCAAAGGGTTGCATTGGCGAATTATTTCATTTGAAGTGCAAGTATGGATTCAAAGTGATCATGTCTGTGGGCGGATGGTCTAATAGAGAGGCATTTCCCAAAGTTGTGAAGGATGCTGGGAAGTTCAGCACGTTTGTGGTCTCTTGTGTGGAAACAATGTTTCGGTATGGGTTCGAAGGGCTTGATATTGACTGGGAGTTTCCACAAGATGAAAAAGAGTCTAAGCTGTATCTAGAGCTGATCAAGTCGCTACGAAGGGAGATGGATCGACTGGAGAAGGAAATATTTACAAATAGCGACAGAAGATTTCAACTATCCATGGCTACTCCTGCATTTAATGAAAAATTGAAGATATTAAAGATTAGGGAAATGGACCAATATTTAGACTATTGGAATATGATGACTTACGATTATTATGGAGAATGGTCGGATAAGACAGGGTACCATAGTAATCTGTACGATGGAGGACAAGATGCGAATGCAGGAGTATCGGCACAGTATAAACATGGCAATTCTGACGCTAGGGAAGGTCTGAATGGGGACGCAGCCATCAATTTTATGATTGCGCAACGTGGAGTTTCACCGAGAAAGATTGTTCTTGGCATGGCTGCGTATGGCAGAGGGTTTACAAATGTGAAGGTTGGTAAAGACGATACCAAGTTTATCAACATGAAATTCAAGGGAGTTGGTGGCGCATCGGAAGGTGAGCCAGGGATGTGGCTTTACAACCAATTGCCCATCAAAAACACACGGGAGCAGTTTGATTCCCGGTATGTGTCAGCCTACTGTTTTGATGCGGGGACTAAAACGTTTGTTGGATATGATAATGTTGATTCTGTGCGTGTGAAAGCCAGATATATCCAAAACAAGGGTCTTGCTGGTGGATTTTGGTGGGAGTCATGTGGTGATACTCATATGGACCCATCAAGGTCATTATTGAGTGCATTTTCGAAGGAAATTGGACCAAGGACACAAGGGCCAACTTACCATATCTACCAAGACTCACGAGTGGTCGATTATTACCAGAAGAGATTCCCCACTGAAACCTATTTAGCATCATACCTCAGGCAAGCAGCTAAGCCGAGATGATCACATATCTTAGCACTTCTACATGCATACATATCATTATAACAAAACAATGAACTTAAACTTGGGCTTTTCTTGCTATTGCTACGGCAAAAATACTGGATCCTTTTGTTTTCTTGGAAAAAACAACGACAGCGAAACGAATACAAGACAAGAAAAAAACATAATCACCAGTGAGCAGCAACGCCATGAATGAGGGAGTTTGTACAAGCCGTTGCAGTATCATTGAAAGCAACGAGAACATCCGTGGCTTCTGAACTACAAACCGGTATCCAGCACCACGAGGTCGAGAGGAACATATCCACAAATAGATAGCATATACCATGGGTAATAAAACATCTAAACTTTCGAAGGATGACTTGACGAGTCTGAAGCAGTCGACGTATTTCGACCGCCGTGAGATCCAACAGTGGCACAAGGGGTTCCTGCGGGACTGTCCGACGGGGTTCCTAACGAGGGACGACTTTGTGCAGATATACAAGCAGTTCTTCCCGTTTGGGCAGCCTGAGGATTTTGCGAACCACCTGTTCACTGCGTTTGACAAGGACGACAATGGGTCGATTGAGTTCCAGGAGTTCATCACTGTGTTGAGCACCACGTCGCGGGGCACGCTGGAGGAGAAGTTGGTGTGGGCATTCCAGCTGTATGATCTGAACCACGACGGGTATATAACGTTTGATGAGATGCTGACTATTGTGAGCAGTGTGTATAAGATGATGGGGTCTATGGTGAAGTTGAGTGACGATGAGGCTACGCCTGAGTTGAGGGTCAAGAAGATTTTCAAGTTGATGGATAAGGATGAGGATGGGTATATTACACTGGAAGAATTCAGGGAAGGGTCGAAGGTGGATCCGTCGATCATCGGGGCCCTGAACTTATACGATGGTCTTGTATGAGGTGGGGGATGAAGTAATGGAAGTACGAAACTGGGCCAAGGTTGGGATCCGGTGCCGGGAGGAGCATGAATAGTTGTGTTTTTATTATCTATCTACCTGTCCAACCATATATACATGCATGAATGAGCACTAATAATCTGTTTGACTATATTATGAAGTATTTAACTATGAAATATTTAATTAATTATTTGATTGATTGTTTTAGGGGAGAGAAGTATATATATATATATATATATATATAATAGATAAAGAGATGACAGGGTTTGGAATGAGAATGCTATGAAATGTGTCCAGGGTCTAGGAATGAAGTTGTGATGATACTATTGTTGTATTGTAATGCCTGAATTGTCTTTAGCATATCAATTGCGATGTCCCGTGGGATATCCTGTGTGTCCCTTGAGTTTGTGACTGATTTGTTGCAGTTGTTTGGTAGCCTCAAGTGACGCAGGTATTTATTTTCTATGTCGCGTATCAGCACCCACCTGAGTTTGAATGCGAGCCCGTACTTCGAGTTGTTTTCCCATATACTTGTGTCTAGGTCTTCGCTTACATCCGAGACCATTTCTGCTATACCACAGAATCTGCCTGAGCCGTTCACGGAGAAGAAGAGGTATATCTTGTCTTTGGAGTTGTCTATAGCCTTGTATGCTGCGGATAACTTTTTGTTTCCCATGTGGGTTGAAGACCAGAGGTTATGCGTGTATGCCTTCTTTATGTGTTCCATGCTGAACGACTTGATTACAAAGAACCTGGAGTTGTTTGAGATGTTGTACCAGTTTGGTATCTCTTGGTAAGGAGAACTGGTATGGTGCTGTTTGGTGTTTATAGATCTGTGATACGAGTAGTTGTTGCTGGTGTGGTTTCTGTATGCCTGTGGGTATATCGAGATACTCGAAGAGAACGAAGAGTTGGTGTCTGTCTCTGGAAATACAAGTGGTGCAGTCTGTGCAGTCGGCGCCGTGTTGCTAGATGTTAAAGAGTACCTTCTTGTCAGCTTAGCAGATGAGTATGATGGGTGTTGCGGTGGGGAGAGTGTGTTTGCATGTGTATCCAACCGGTACAGTGTATTATCGGAAGAGAACAGTCTCGGAGTTGCCGAAGCGACACTGCTTGCACTTAGAAACAACGAACTCTGCAGTAACAGATCCTCCTCGTCTATCAGCAGGTTAGACTTGTCCAGCGGTGTCCCTACTGGAATATCGAAAGACCACATGTTAATATTCTGTGTTGTATTATAAAGTGGTTGTGGGCACTTCACCAGATCAACACAACCAACACAACACAACCTCCCTCCTTATATACTCCTCCCCCAATAACAAAACGAACCCCTGGGCGGCTAAACAGAAAATAGCCGCTGACCAGACCACAACACCCACACACCACACTCTGAACTCCAAACAACAGCAAAAATCGACGGAACGGAACGGAACGGCACTTCTCGGGTTCACGCGTCTCTCTTCTCTGGAAACACTCACTTGACGGCATTCACTGCGATATTGTGACCATGGATGGATACATGCACTGGGATACTTGCTCTAGGATATGCTCTGGGGTAAGCTCGAGTGTGTACAGATACTAGACACTGGAGAACTACTTCAAGGACAGTCACAGGAGATACTCACAGGGAAACATATCATCAGACACCCGCCCGATCAATAAAATATGCCCGCCAACAAGAAACTAGCTAAATACATCCTCGACCAGCTGGCTGTGTGCTCGGACGACAACGTTGCCTCTGCAAACAAGCACGACGAACTGCTTCTATCTGTCGCATACCAACAGATGCTGCGTCAAGTGCTCCTAGAGGCAGAAAAACTGGCTCAAGCTGATAATTCACAAGAGGTTTTTCCACAGCATATAAAGGCCGCCCTGCGTACTTCTCTGCAAAAATACTAACAAAACAAACAACCACAGAGAGAGAGAGAGAGAGAGAGAGAGAAATAGACAAACACACATGAGCTCACTCGTTAGAAACATCTCAATTGTTGGGTCAGGCCCCTCGGGGATGTACACCGCATACCACCTCATCAAGACTGCTCCAAGGACAAAGATCCCCCTCCGCATACGCATATGGGAAAAGTTACCTGTGCCCTACGGGCTCAGCAGGTTCGGTGTAGCACCAGACCACCCGGAAGTAAAGAACTGCGAGATCACGTTCGAAGATATGTTCAAGAACTACAAGGAACTCAGTGCCGGGTATGTCTCACAGTTGGACTTTGTAGGGAACGTCGATGTCGGTAAAGATATCCCCCTCAAGAGACTCATGGACGCAGAGGACGCAGTGGTATTGAGCTACGGATGCAACGGCGACAAGCGGCTGAATATACCCGGCGAATCAAACTGTGGTGGCGTGTTCACCAGCAGGGAGTTCGTCAACTGGTACAACGGACAGTTCAACATCGCGCTAAGTGACAAGTTCATCAAGTTCCCATGGGAGAAGGTAAGGAATGTCGGTATCATCGGTAACGGGAACGTCGCACTCGACATCACAAGACTTCTCATCAGCAACCAAGTAGACGACATCTGGGCTAGGACAGACATATCACAACCAGCACTTCAGAGGCTTCGCACGGCCCCCATCGAGTCGGTCAAGATCTTCGGCAGGCGCGACTTCCTTCATTCAAAGTTCACAAACAAGGAACTCAGAGAACTATGGGAACTGGAGAAGTACGGCATCTACGGCAACATAAACTCCACTTTCTTCGACAACGACATCCACCCACAGGTACACGACCGTGCCATCAAACGCCGTATAGAGATGTGCTCAGAGTACATGAAACCATTCCCCCAGCGCACAAAGAAAAACTACATGAAGTTCCCCCCACCGATCCCCAGAGAGCAAAGCCACAAGCACTGGGAATTCGACTACCTCAAGAGCCCCCTGCACATCAATAAAGATCCCTCTACCGGCTCCATCAAGTCTCTGACACTCTGTGACAACCAAATGACCCCAGACAACAAACTGATCAGCCTCAAGGACGACAAACAGCACATACACACCTACGGAATGGACCTGCTGATCACCTCACTGGGGTACCTTGGCCAACCACTCAATGGATTCTCCACTCTGGGCATCAAGTTCGACCAAGGCAAGGGCCATATTGCAAACCAACGCGGCCGTGTCCTCAACACACAAGACACCATCATACCAAGACTCTATGCTGCAGGGTGGATACGCAGAGGAAGTGAGGGAGTCATAGCCACCACAATGGGCGACTCATTCAACGTAGCAGATGAAATCATAACCGACTTCAACACACTGCCCGCCAGGGAGATCAACGACGCAGACTTGCTCAACACATCGCAACTGTCCACCCGGGCCACATCCTGGCCAGACTGGGAAAAAGTCAACAAACAAGAGATCGCCAACGGGGCATCCATAGGGAAACCAAGGTCGAAGTATTTGACCGTTGACAGCGTGATGGACTGCATAAAGAACAACTAACCATCTCATGTACATACACATACACATACACATACACATACATCCTTATACAATCCCCGCTCGGCCAATTAGATACAAGTATCCGCGAAGTCGTTCTGTACGCGCGTTTCTCTCCCACAACGGCCGAAACAAAAAAACAACGATATTTTTGTCTGGAAAGAAAGGGATTCATAAAAGAACCTGCTACTGTTGATCACACAGCTCCAGACGAAGGAGGACACTACAGAACAAGGAACCCCCGTCTATTCCCCCACATACATACCCACGATGCTATTCAAACGTGCTTTATCCACTCTAATCCCTCCTAAGGTCGTCTCTGCCAAGCAATTAGGCAGCGCCCCAAACGCAAAGAGAGTCGCCACCATGGTCAACTTCTACAAATCATTGCCACAAGGCCCTGCACAGACTACCCAAGGAAAGGGTGTCATCAACTGGTACAAGGCCAAGTACTTTGACGGCAACAACGCCAGCGGGAAACCACTATTGCATCTGGTCTTCGGACTGGCTGCTCTGGGATACTCAATGGAATACTACTTCCACTTGAGACACCACAAGGACGGCGAACCAGAACATTAAATACGAGACCTAGATAGTTATATATTCCTCCAATTTCTCGAGCCAGAAATTACAAAAATGAAACAACAACATAGCGTATATAGTAGATGTTATAACATATAAACCTAACAAATATTAATATCAATACATGCACATGCACTGGGACACATCCAGCGCAAAAAGAGCACATGCCACACTTGTTATCATTTCTCTATATCGTATTACACTAATATATATAACACTACTTATATTACAATTATTATATTTCACTGATATACATGACCTGCGTACCTCTTAGGAACACATCTGTGTTGTATGTATTGACCAGGCCGTTGTTGACATTCTCGTAATGCTCAGTGGCCGTCGACAGGGCAATGTTCATGAACCCGTCAATAGACTCTAACTTCCCCTTATACAGCATGCCAGAATGCAGCTTGACATTGACCGGCTTGCCGATAATATCGGATAAAAACTGCGTAGACACAGTGGAACTCTCGGTTTGGGATGACGACATGGTGTGGTGTGGTGTGTTATGGATGCGGCCAAATATACAACTGCTTCTCTGCTCTGCTCTATCCTGTTTTGCTCTGCTCTGATATCTACAGCTCCAGGGCTCCTCCGACTTCAAATCCCACACACTTCGTTGCTTCGCTAATTTTTCACAGCTTTAAAAATAGAACCTCGCCATGCACCGCGCAGATGCCGTACACAGGGACATTCGGTCCCTTTAGAGATCGACGCACCCGCTTCGTGAGATTGGGACTCTCTGTAGAAATAAGACAGGAATATGGACACCAGTGCAACAGTCCTGGGTCTTGGCAACAACAACCACTCGTACAAGCAGTATACGGATACCCAGTAAGCTATTGATATATTGGTGAATTGTGTCACACCCCTCCTTGGTCCAATAAAGTACAAAAGAAGCAACAGAAAAACAACACCATATACAAAAGGACACACACACACACACACACACACACACACACACACACACACACACACACTCACTCACTACTTAACATGGACAACGACCCGACTCAGGAAACACCCCTGATATGCACAAACTGCAAAAAGGAAATAGTCTCTGGGGATTTCTACAATCTCGACAAGTTCCATTACCATGCAGAATGCTTCCATTGCTACAAATGTAAAAAATCAATGATACATAATTCAAAGGACCAAAAGATACTGACCCTAGAAAACGGTACCCTGATCTGTTCAGACTGTTCGGCATCATGCACAAAGTGTGGTAAGAAGTTGGACAATCTTGCGATTATCCTATCGAGCAATGAGGCATACTGCCAGGACTGTTTCAAATGCACAAAGTGCGGCAACCTAATCAAGAACCTGAAATATTCAAAGACCAAAAAGGGCCTGTTCTGCACCGACTGCCACCAGGAATTGGTTATCAAGAGAAGAAACCAGAAGCTACTACATGAACAACGAGAGAAACAAGCAAAAGCGGAAAACAACCTTTTGCTGCCGGAACGTTCTGTTAACAGACCCCTATCAAGGAACAGCAACCATGAAGTCAGCTCAGGTGACAACAGTCAGCACTCATCCACGCTGAAATTCCCAATAACATCGGACCCTTCAAATGCGGCGGACATATCTTATGAAACAACAGACCCCAATGCTACACACTCTAGAAACATATCCATTGATGATATGCTAAATGCAACCCTAGACAACAACGAGGTATCTACTAGTACAGACTCGGAAAGTGAAATGCACAATCGGTTTTCAAACGGGATTTCTCATCAAACACAACACCACAGCAGAAAGACCAGCAGACACGAAAAGCCAATGCTCTCGAGCACAGATTTGCTTGAGTCATACGAGACATTGGAGAATGAGGCAGAGTCCATATCGACTGCTGTGAATGATGGCGGGGCTAATATTGGATATGAGGATGGAGCTGGAATGAGAAAAAATAGTTTGGAGACCCAAATAACACCAACACTAAGTAATATACTGTCTAACACAATCTCAGCCCTAAACAGTCCAATTTTCATGGACGAACCCGAGGGTACCCCAGACCAAGAACCAAAACTACCGCTAGATTTGCCAATTCTGAATAATGAAAACACAAACCCAGATATTGACGCACCTATCTACAAGTTCAACAACGAGATTAGAATGAACGAGACAGTGCAAAAGACAAAATCAGAGACAAAGGAAAACAACCCAGTCACGAGTAGTCCCGCCAGCAACAGAATCTCAAGAACATTTTCATTAAAATCAAAGGGCTTTTTCAGCAGTTTCAAAAGCAAAACATCCGAGTCTCCAAAGATTGGTAACGGTAAGGACGACACACATTCAGGATGGGGTGTTAAATTGGCAAGACGCGCAGATGATGAAGGCGATGCTGCAAGTTCAACCAGTAGGAAATCCAGCTTCGGTCAAAAGAACTTCTTTAGAGGTAAGAGTGATAGTCTGCTGTACAGTAATGGCAATATCGCAACTTCACCAAACATTTCTAAAACTGGTACGGCTGGCGCAAAGGAAAGACTACCAAGCAGCAGCTCTAAAAATGCTAGCCATAGAAGATCAAGAAGCTCCTTGGCCTCCGTCACGAATAACTCCTCCAATGTGGCTATGTTTAGAACTCCGCCTTTGGATAGCACGCCAATGTTTAGCAGAGTACCAAATTCTGCTACTCCCAATACAAGCACCAATATGGTCGCGATAAATAAGACACCACCATTGACATCGTTACCTTTGGAAGATCCAGCCTCCGTTTTCAAAGGAACCAATGGACCTTCAGGAAACTACGCATCAAACACACATCCCCATTCCCATTCCCATTCGAACTCAGTTGCACACCATGCAGACAAAGAGCAAACACATTTCAGATCTAACAGTTGGCAGTCTACATTTCCAGAGGCTGAAAATACCATAAATGGGAAGAATCCGGACCGCAAGACCAGCGAAAAGGTTGCAAGCGAACGGAAACAAGGGTATGGTTCATTGATGGAGAAGGATTTATTGAGCACCGATTTGAAACTGCGGAAGTTGAAGCTGGATCTCAAGGGTATGATGCTGACAAAACAGCAGTTGACTCTGGATATTGAGAACCTAACCACCCACAAACAAACACTATTGCAAGAGATTACAACATTGACGATGTCACTTAAACAATTAGACAACGATACCAACGATGCCAATGACAGTTCTGTGCTGAAGCCGTCGTTTGAGCTTCACAACAAGAGCAATTCGAGCAGTGGCGAGCATTTCGATCAGTTGAAGAAGTCCAAGACCGACCAAAACAGTATTGCTGGCCAATCTGTGTTTTATGCCAAAAGTATGTCGAATCTATCTACTCCAACGGCGATGGTAACACCTGCTTCGCCCCCACCTTCTTCTTCCAAGCCCAAGTTTTGGAAGCGTTTCGGTAAGGAGCAGCAAGCTAATAACTCGAAGTCGTCCCCCTCCGGGTCATTGAATTTCGGCATGGACCACGAGGGTACGAACGTATCAGGCTCTCCCTCTACTTCTACTTTACAACCCAAAAGGTCCAACCCACTCGAACAATCCACAATATCGCTAGTGAAACAATGCCACTTGGAGAACCGCGAGATTCCTATGCTCGTGACTACTTGTATATCGCATATTGAGTCCTCGCCTGAGTATCTAAAGAGCGAGGGTATATACAGGAAGTCCGGCTCGCAGATCCAAATTGAGTCACTAGAGACAATCTTGTACCAGCCGAATATCGTTTCTCCTTTCAAGTTTGAGAGTGACACAGACATCAATGTTGTGACGAACCTGCTGAAGCGATTCCTGCGCCGTCTTGAGACGCCAATCCTGTCGTACAGCATATACTCGTCGCTGATGAGAATCGTCCGGCAAAACGAGCTGATCCAGACGTTGCCACTTCCCTTACAGAGGAAACAGTCTGTGAGTAGCCTGGAGGAAGAGCCAAAGCACGACGAAGTGTTGAAATCGGAAATGATTGACCAAGTGAGTGCATTACTGAAAAGTTTACCACGTGAGAATATCGAGCTGTTGAGACTACTGATCAGCCATGTCAACAAGGTGTCGAAGTGGAAGGACTGGAATCTGATGAACGTGCACAACCTATCTGTTGTCTTTTCTCCCGGTTTGATATGGGACGAAGCTAGAGAACGGGACATCGCTGATATGACTGAGCAACGGTACATCGTAGAGTTTATCTTCAGTTTTGGCGACGGCCTGTTTTAGTAATGTATGTTTGAATATATTATACGATGTAAATACACTATATACGGGATAGCACATGTATTTTATTTTCTATATAGATAGACAGTATAAGAAAGAAAGAATAGACAAAAGAGAGAATGCTATAAACAATGATGCATATATGGTACTAGGATCAATGGATGTCCTTCAGTTCCGGCTGCGAGTACATTTTCAGTTTCTTGTTCCCCGTGCGCAGCAGGTACTCTATGGTGGTGAAGTCCTTGCGTGGGAGGCCTCTATACTTGGCAAACTCCGTATGTATGTATTCCAAGAAATGCTGTTGGTTTTCTGCTGGCTTTGTGTGCGCCATGCGTATGCACTGTCTGTACAGATGCACAACCTCCCTCTGTAGTCCGCTCAACCTTGGCATGTTCCTTATTTATACTGATTCTATGAATGCAGTTTGGTGATACCTTCAGTGTATTTCCCTATAAGATGAGTCCAGTCTGTGCGTTGTTATAGTAATTCTATGCTGTTTGAGTCATTGGTGCTGCCGTTGCGAATTGCGAATTAAGGATACCCGTCTGCCTTGGTCCTTTTAGGTCTTTTTTGGTCTTTTTTTCCATTTTGTGTGGTGAAGATTCGAATTTCGGTGTGACTTCTGGAGCCGGTTGTGCGGCATTTTCTGTGCGGTGTGTGTGTATTTATGATTGGCCAGCTGTTCGAAAACGGGCTGTTTCGGCTATTCCCGGCAATAGTCGGCTATTCGAGGTGTGTTGCCGCGGTTAGCCGAGGACAGTAACAAGGCCCGATGCGTCTGAAGTCACTGCAATGTGCCAAGTTCCATGAATCAACGGTGCAGCAGAGCACTTCCCAGAAAACATATATAAGTAGCCACAGATTCCGTTGTCCTGATGGTAGTCCCAGTTTCCCTATGGTTCTGTAGTTATATTGTTGCTTTTTGATTGGATTCTACAGCAATCACTAAACTATATCCACACAGCAAGTAACACATAATGACTATGTCTGAAGAAACGTTTAATATCTATAACAGCCTGGACGGCTCCAAGAAGATCCCCTTTGGATACTACTTGTACCAAAGGCTTTTGTCCATTGGCTCCAAGTCGGTGTTCGGTGTCCCAGGTGACTACAACCTGCCACTGCTAGAGTACCTCTACGAGCCAGCGTTGAAACACCAAGGGTTGAGATGGATCGGTAACTGTAACGAGTTGAACGCCGCATATGCTGCAGACGGGTACTCGCGTTACTCAAACAAGATCGGGTGCTTGATCACAACGTATGGTGTAGGCGAACTGAGCGCACTAAACGGTATTGCCGGTTCCTTCGCTGAAAATGTCAAAGTACTGCATATTGTAGGTGTTGCAAGCACCCGTGACACTTTGGATCCAGCTTACAAGAACCGTAACTTGCACCATCTAATCCAACAACTGCACGACTCAAACTTCAAGGGCCCAAACCACCAGGTATACTGCGACATGGTCAAGGACAAAGTCTGTTGCTCTGCCGAATACTTGACAGACATCAACACCGCCTGTGACAAAGTCGACAAGGTCATTGAAGATATCTTCAAGTACTCCAAACCGGGGTACCTTTTCATCCCTGTCGATTTCTCGGACATGGAAGTCCCAGTGACAAACCTGATAAATAAATCAACCATCTCTCAAGAAGACTGCATTCCCGCCGTACCAGCTGACGTTGTTGAAGAGATCACAGACCTAGTTCTCGAACAATTATATGACAGTAAGACACCTGCAATCATCGGCGATGTATTGACCGATAGGTATGGTGGTAATGTGCTGTTGAATCAGATCATCGATGCTACGAAGATCTGGAATTTCACCACTACAAACAGTAAATCTATCATCAACGAATCCAACCCATCATTCATGGGTTTGTACAATGGTGTCGAGGGTACCCCATCAGTCATCGAGAGATTTGAAAAGTGTGACCTGGTGCTAGATGTAGGTATTGACATCAACGAAATTAACCACGGTCATTATTCCTTCAGCTACAAGCCAAATGCCAAGGTAATTCAATTCCACCCAGACTATATTAGATTCTACAACACCAAGAACAAGGAGGAAAAGATGTTCAAGGGTATCAACTTCATCCATATCCTAAAGAGTTTGGTCAATAGACTCGACACTAGTAAGTTGCACCTACAGTACGACCCTTCTGTCAAGGCCTTCAATCAAAGCGAGTTAAACCTCCCAGAAGAAGACCCAGTCGACCACATCACACAGCTTTATCTACAAAAGAATATTCCAAAATCCCTGAACCCAGGTGATGTGCTGGTTTGTGAAACTGGTTCGTTCCAGTTTGCAGTCCGTGATTTCGTGCTACCAAATCAACTCAAGTACATTTCCCAGGGATTCTTCTTGTCGATTGGTATGGCTCTTCCAGCTGCAGTCGGTGTAGGTATTGCTATGGAGGACTTCCCACGTAGCCATATTACTGACGATTCAGTGCCAGCTGACTACAAGCCAAGACTAATTCTCTTCGAAGGTGACGGTGCTGCACAAATGACTGTCCAGGAAATGACTACCATGGTTCGTTACAACATCCCAATCGAAATTATGCTGTGGAACAATGATGGTTACACTATCGAAAGAGCCATCCTAGGCCCAACCAGATCCTACAACGACATCATGCCATGGAATTGGACCAAGCTATTTCAGGCATTCGGTGATAACGACAATTCCACTAAGAGCACCATTATCGAAAAGCCTGTCGATCTGGAGAAGAAGTTAAACCAATTCAAGAACGGACAGAAGCACGCCATCGAGCTGGTCGAAGTCAAACTAGGCGTTCTCGACTACCCAAAGCAACTACAGGACATGGTCGACATGATGAACGGCAAAGACTCAGCATAAGGAACACACCAACCACCTTCCTGCATTATATAAATTTATACAAATATCTCATCATACATACCGAAGAACACTCAACGTAACTCGTATTTCACTAATACTCATTCATATCCATTTAAAATATAGTATAATATTCCACTGTGCGTTACACACGTGGTGTACTGTTTTTCAAATGACGCCCGTCAAAAAATACCGGAATATTTTTTTGCTGGCCGTTTCGGAACAGATGCGGTGGCAAAAACTAAAATTATAAAAGGACATGAGTTTTCCCTTCAGAGGACATTGACACTCATCCATTTCTAAACTTTCTTACGGTTGGGTCCACGTTCTCTTCTACGTCACAATTCAAGACGGATCAAGCATTTATTACTCATATTTCTCCACACGTGTATCCATTCAGTTGGCCAATCAGAAGAATATAAGCAACAAATTAACTCAAACTCTTCTCCCTCAACCAACCAGTAACTAAAAACAAAAATTATGTCTGCTAACTTAGATCAATCTTTAGACGAAATCATCGGCAAGAAGCCAGCCAGAGCCACCCGTGGTCCACGTAGTGGTCCAGCCAGCAATGGTCCAAGAAGAGTTTCAAAGAACATCAACACCAACCGTCGTCAAGGTGTTGTTACCAAAAGAGTCAGACAACCAAGAGCTCCAGCTAACGCTGTCTCAAGAGTGTCTAGAATAATACAGTCAACTGGCTTAAGTAGAGTTAGTGTTGAAGGTCTTCCAAGAGACATCAAGCAAGATGCTGTCAGAGTATGTTTTTCTTAACTATGCAATATAGTTATGTCCCTGAGGGAATGGGTATGTATGTGCCATTTTAATGCTTGTATGGATACAAGTTGTCATTTGGCCCTCTTCCCGTTCCTTAGAACTGTCGCGTAATCTTTGGGTGTAAAGCAATAATAAGAATTCGCTGAATAATGTATCGTTGTTGTTACTATGGAGTTATGGCTTAGTGCATTCATCATGATTTCAAGTTTCAAGCATCGTTATCAATCATGTCTTCCGTTCCTTTGATAACCTGGGCATATAAGGGTTTTGAGCATTTCTGTTTTCTCCAGCTTCCTTTTATTTCTTGACGAAATGAGAGCAATGGGAAAGAATGAAATATAGATCCCTTATGTAATCATATGCGCTCATATTATAGTCTCATTTCGTTTTTAGCAGAAGCGAAGTTGATAATAGAATTGGCAACACAAAATAGTAGTTTTAGAGTTTATTGATCCAGAAGGAGCAATTAGTTTTGTTATCTTTCAAGAGGGAGAGATCATAATATCTAGACTGAAGCATTCTTTTACAGAAACACTATTGTGCCACATCGTTTATCTGTGTACCGAGTCTATTCCGAGATGGAGAGAGCATGTGCCTAATGAAAAGTTAACAAAGAGAAACGAATAAATTGTACAGTAGTGCTTTTGTTATTTCTAGGAATTCATTTTTGTATCCCCATTATCATATTATTATTTTTTTTTGGACGAGAAGGTCAACCAGATATACCTTGGATGTGTGTTCGAAGCTTTTACTCGCCCAATGATTAAAGTGACATTTTAACTTATTATTCTTTCCGAATTTTAATAACTAACATTTATATACTTTTTTTTCCTGCAGGAATTTTTCACTTCTCAAATCGGTGGTGTTCACGGTGTTTTACTAAGTTATAACGAAAGAGGTCAATCTACTGGTATGGCTAACATTACCTTTAAGAACAGTGAACAAGCTAAGAAGGCTGTTAACAAGTTCAATGGTGCTCCAATTGATGGTGGTAGATCTAGATTAAGATTAAGTTTGATCGTCGATCCAAACCAACCTCTTCAAGATCTATCCCAAAGAATTCAAGCTATTCCAGCTAGAGGTCCAGCCAGAGGTCCAGCTAGAGGTCCAGCCCCAAACAGAAACACCCCAAGAAATGCAGCCAGAGAAAACGTCAAGGCCAAGGGTCCAAACAAGAAGACTGCCATGGCTAAGAATGCCAAGCGTCAACCAAAGAAGGAAAAGCCAGCCAAGAAGAGTCTAGAAGATCTAGACAAGGAAATGGCTGACTATTTCGAAGACAAGAAATAAAGCAGGAAGTGAATATACTCGAACGTTTTATTCTCGTGTTTCTGTATTTTATGTAACTTTATTATGTACATGCATTTGATATGTAGGCATATATATATATACGCACTATCTGTGTTAATTTAATTTCAAGATATACCAATATATGGGCGTTGATAAATATTTAGCTGGTTAGGGGATTGAAGATGTTAGCGTTGCATAACTAGAATGCCTACGACTCTCAATCGTCTCTGGCATTTCTCCTTCTATCTAAAAAGCCCAGTTTGTCACCTCTCTTCCTCGTAGCCTGACTTACACCGGTGCCCTGGTACCTGTGCTTCTGGGCGTCACTCTCACTAGGGAACTCGCTGAATTCTCCCTCAGCTGGCTTCTTTGGGAGCGGAAATCCTGGCTTCACCTTAGCCAAATTGGCATAGTAGTCGGTTTCTCTCTTGATTGTTTCGTCTAGCCTCTTCTCCTCATTGATCTTGGCTGTAGGGTTAAATTGATCGTCTCTTCTCCTCCTAATCAAGGATTTTGACAGGTAGATGGAACTCATACCAATAATGGAGATGTATAAGATATTTTTGCTAATTTGTTGTAGTTGTTAGTATTGGGATTGTGACAATATAAATGCATGGTGTGACTAAACTATGTTACTTACCCTACGTTCTGAAATGTTCTGAATTCCATGTTTGCTCAGTTGTTATGTGTCTGGGCTCCTCTTTCAGTGTGTGAACTGTTGTGTAGCTTCAATAATCCTTTATATATGTTCAAATGGCTGCTATATTTTTCAGGATCCTTTGTTTTTGTTACAACGAAAGGGCCGGAAACTGACACTTTGCTGGCAGTGCAACCCCACAACTTCTCACGTTCGTGTCATCAAGAGTATTGAGTAATAAATGAGCAAATATTATTTTTACATGAATATGTTGGATACATAAGTATAGACACGGTATATATGGCCTGTTAAAAGCGTATGAGTCTATGGATTTGCTATTACAGCTTGGATAATGTCTCGTATGTATAGAATACGGTTGCGTTTGCAGGAACTGCCCTGATCAAGGTGATCCCAAGCCCACGGTAGAATCCGGAGAGACCATACTTGAGCATAACTTTCTTGACAGCGTTTGTGAGGCTGATGTGCTCGATTTGCATCATCGACTTTATCGTATCTGCAGGGAAAATACTAGCATTGAATACTAGCCCTGCAGCACCACCACTTGCCAACAATTCCCATGTCTTGTTCTCCTCACCTCCGTGCCTTTCTCTCAGATACTTCTTCATCAACTCATACGTCCCAAACCATGCTACCCCACCGAACGACTCTCTGATAAATGTTCCTGATTGCCCCTGCCACAGGCCAAACACGCCCCTCTCCCTTAATACAGTCTTGATTGTAGGTAGTATCTTTGTGGGGTGTGTTGCATCTGCTTGTAGATTTGCGACTTGTAATCTGCACTTGATCAATTCTACTGGAGTCAATACAAAACTGGCTGTTGAGCCTGCTACTGCACCGGATATTAGAATATTTTGTAGATCACTGATGGTGTCGAAGTGTCTGCTGAGATATTTTGAGGTTTGGTTATACGATACAAACAGCGTTGCATTTTCCAAGGAAGCACCAACAGTCGGAGAACTTATTCCCTGCAGAAAGCCCTTCTTTATACCCTCGTTTCTGT
Source organism: Jamesozyma rosinii (assembly GCA_003708425.3). Classification (NCBI taxonomy): domain Eukaryota; kingdom Fungi; phylum Ascomycota; class Saccharomycetes; order Saccharomycetales; family Saccharomycetaceae; genus Jamesozyma; species Jamesozyma rosinii. Next base: position 130,969 of record PPOD03000228.1, read on the forward strand.
ATGTATACTTTATACAGGACCATGTTGTTGGGAATATATGTGATCCCTGGGTCTGTAGCCTAACCTTAACGGTGTCAAATGGGTATTCTATAATTTTACCTAGTGCACCGGCAATGGAACCATTGATTATATCTTTTATCGCTGAATTTGGGGTGCTTGTGGAATTCTCTGATGAATCCGGCATTGTATAGTTTCTCTATGTTTCTGTTTATGTATATGCGATTAACCTTTCGACGAAGTTGATCTTTCACAAGTCAAAGATACGAGATGCGGCGATCGTCGCTTATATAAGCCAATGAGATTTGGGTGCCGTGGAGAGTCCAATAAGTCTACGTATCGTATACATGGGATGTTAATGCATGCAAGGATCTAGCATTTGCACGAATGTATATTAAACATTCGCATGCTTAACTAGCCACTGCCCACTGCCACTGCCCACTGAGTCATTGATTGGTCATTTTTTCCACGATTTTTTAATCCTCATCTTGTTAAATTCCCTCCTGCTCACACGAAACCAGCTCGATGGTTGAACTTAGATGCTTCTTGGGACGGACTATTAGGGTACAGCACACAGTCCAAACGACCACCTACAACAACATCCTCTAATAGAAGGACTCCTCCAGCTTCTCTTGCATATATATGTCTATCCACATCACGTGATCGTTCCATAATTTTCGCAGTTTCTGAACATCTCAGCACTAACCGTATTCAGTGACACAAGCACAAAATTTCGGTTTGGAAACTTTTTTTTTATGTATCCATCAATTTTTCAAACTTTGCTAGATTTAAAAAATATTTACTGCACATTGTAATTCTTTCTTGCAAATGTTTCTGTTTTATTCACATTATAACTTACTTGGTATATCTTACTTAGAACTTTAAGGAATAGTCTGCTTGTTTTTCATTGCTTAAATTGATTATTTCAGTGTACAAAGAAGTATAATAAATTAAACAGAAGATTAGAAATGAAGTACTTAGCCGCTTACTTATTATTGACCCAAGCTGAAGATGCTACCACCCCAACTGCTGCTCAAATCAAGGCTGTTGTTGAATCTGTCGGTATTGAAGCTGATGACTCCAGAATCGCTGAATTATTATCCTCTCTAGAAGGTAAGGGTTCCTTAGACGAAATCATCGCTGAAGGTGCTAAGAAGTTCGCTTCTGTCCCAGCTGGTGGTGCTGCTGCCTCTTCTGCTGGTGCTTCTGCTGGTGCCGCTGCCGGTGAAGCTGCTGAAGAAGAAGTTGAAGAAGCCAAGGAAGAATCCGATGACGACATGGGTTTCGGTCTATTCGATTAAACAAGTTAATACAACTTAGATTTTTCTCGTTTATATCCCACATCCAATATATTATCTTCTTAATTTTCAATCAAATTTAATTTATAAATATTTATTTATGTATATATATTTGCATATAATTTAAATTAAATTGAGCATTGCACTTTACATTAGGTTTCTCATACGTATCAGTATCCTTCTGAAGAAGCCGCTTAGCTGAACTCTGCCAGTATCTGTTGGACCTTGGCTTTACGTTCGGGAGATGTGTCACTGCTCTTGATGATCTGTTCGAGCAGATATCGCAGTTCGTCAAGACTCTTGTTCAAATCTCTGAAAAATGTGCCAATGTATTGAGCGACCTGCTCATCGGCATCATCTCCATCGCTGCCAGGTGATGCTTTTCTAATGGCATCCTTCAGCGATTCCACCTGGCTAACTTGTTCACGCAGTTGTCTTCTCTGTTTCTCCCCCAACTTTATCACATCACACTGGTCTATCAACGATGTGCGGACATTATTGTATTCTTTGAGCAGGTGCAAGTCATTTTCATCGCTAGTGGTATCTCCTCTTATCGCTATTTCTGGTAAATTATAAACATCGTCAATCAGATATTCCAAACTGAGACCACCATTGCTCACCAAATTTGCTTCACCAGCCATCATCTTATTACTTATTTCACTACCGATGGCGTACTTTGGTATATCGCCGATGAACCTGACAACATGGTTCAATTGGGATAGTTTCCATTGCAGTTCTAGTTGGTATACTTTGTTGGTGACTATATCCATGGCAGTTCGATTCACTTTCTTTTTGTATATTTTTAAGAATTCTTCATTTACTATTGCTTGTACATCCAATGGGACTTCACTCTCTGGGAATGGTGTGTCGTTGATTTGTTTTATTTCATTTGTTTGGTTCTCAAGAAACTTGGAAATTTTACTGTAGAGTCCATTGGAATCCATCTTTACTTATGGTATCTCGAGTGGGGGAGCTTATATGTGTGTTTGTGGTGAATGTAAATAGATGGTGTATCTTCTTTAATGCTGTATGTGTAGGTATGATTGTTGTTTGTTTGTTTGTAATTTCCCTATATAGCAAGAATTATTATTTTTCATGTTTAGCTCGGGAAATCAATGTTTCATGCGCCAATCATTCCGAATACTTATAAACAAACCAAAAACAAACCAATAATTCTATCATAAAGGATTATTATTATTATTATTATTATTAAAAACTATCTTATATGCTATTATACAATGAGATTGGACGAGACTCTATACTGCCAGTCCCCGTATCTTCTTCTCTTTTGATTGAATAATTTATTTGCTAGTTAGCAAAATAAAAATATTAAATGTGTATGTATGTAATTATGCAAAATTGTGTATGGTGTAGCGATGAACAACGTAAAAGAGATGGAGTGGGAGTGCAAAAAAGAGGCAATACCAACCGACAGTTGGGTCACACATTAGTTGATTATACCACTGGTTCTTGCGGCATCAATGCAGCATCTAGGTTGAAGTATGAGTTATTCTTATCAACGACCATACAGTACAGAGAGTACCAACCACAACAACTCGAGACTATACCGAAGTAACCACCAGCCATCTTGACCTTGTTGTTGTTGATGAAACTACCAATACACAGCAATAGGAAAGTGAAATCCAAAGTCAATAACAGTAAGAAAATACCCCAGGTACTCTTTAGAGTACACATTAGCATTAGGAATGTGAACACGGTCCAACCTGCCAGGAAAAACCCAGTGATGTTGTTCAACATTGTTGGGTCCTTGTCGTAGGCGGTGATACTGTGGAATTGGTCGGTGTTGATACAACCGTACGCAATCCAGAAACCACCGAAGGAACTGAAGACAGTCATGGCGTATGTGTCACCGATGACAAAACACAACAGACCTGCGAACAGTTCGATGGCACCACCGAAGAACATGAACAAACTGATCAAGAACTTAACGTTGGTAACACCACGAACGTTGGCGTTGACTAGGGACAAAGTCAAACAGGAAAGGGAGAAAGAGGCGAGACCTAGCGGGATAGGGTTTGCAAACTGTCTTGGCTCGTCAACACGGTGGAAATGGGTAGGCTCGTTAAGTGGACCGATGGCGTCTACCAGGTCGGAACGTTTGTATGTGTGTGGTCCCAGGGTGACATAAATGCCGTCAGCAAAAATAGGCTGACAAGGTTTTGGGACAGACTCTGAGTCGCTGTTATTTGTTTTCATTAGAGAAATGCTTGCAGCTTTTTCGTTTTCTGTATTAGACATCGTATGTGTATGTGTACTTGTGTATGCTAGCTAATACGGGAAATGGTAAGATAAATAGTAATACAGAGGTATCGCACCCTTAACAGATCTTTCTCTAGAAGAAAGATCGAATCCGTTTCGAGCCTAATTAAAAAGCTTTTATATAAATATCCACGATAAGAAAACAAGTGGCAGCGAAGCCAAACATTACTCCTCAAATCCTTGTGTTTTTTTGGTGTCTGTGGTTTATTGACAAACAAAAAACCCGATGACTTGGACAGTGTTTTACACACTACCGACCGACCAACATACCACTTCAATAACAAACATTGGGGAGCAGAGAGTAATATCCGAAGCATTACCAAAACAAAAGACGGTTTCTTTTTTTTATTTTCCCCTCCTGCAGAGAAAAACCCGGAGAGGCAACTCTGTCCATGTGCTGGAGCAGAAATCCTGTGCAGATTGCTTACCTGGCCCGTTTTCTCGAAGAAGAACCTGCGGAGACAATTGGAAAAGTGTTTTTTTTCTTTCTTTTCTTTCTTGTTTTTGTTTTTGTTGTTGTTTCTGCTTTTTTTTCTTTTTCTTGTGCATTTCCAGCTAAGCGGGTTCCATCTGCGGGCTGTTCTGAGGGCCACCGCGACGCCTGCTCCAGATCTCCCCTCCTTTTGAAGGAACTCCGCAGCGCTGAAGGCGACACAGTTCCACGGCTTGTTTCCTTTTCCGCTTTTCCGTTGGTGCAGGATTACCGGAATTCTGGCACGTGCTGCGGTGCACAGGTGCCGCCAGTGTCTGATCCGGATGGTATCCCTTGGATGCTGCATCGGCGATGAGATGGGGAGGTGGACTAAGCACTTGGGGTCCCAACAAATGCCCAGTGTGATGCTGGACCAGCCTGCTGATTTAGTGCCCGAAAAGGGGAAAAACTAGAACCCATGGAAGAAGCCAGGAATTTAAGGATGGCGGGTCGCTGAACCGGCGGAGCGAGTGCCCTGGTTTGACACACTGCGATACAGCGTGCGCCCGTAGTGACCATTGGAAGGATCAGTAGATCCATTCTGTCAAGTTTGTAAGATGTGATTAGGTGATAACTAGCTACTTAATTCGCATATGCACTGGTTGAGACGCAGGACTAGATGCACTGCTGCGTATATTTATGGCCACACTCCAAGAAATGTACATTGCTATTATCGGCATACACTTGTGTCAATTGCACCTCTTCACAACTGTACCTCACTTGTCAAGACTATTCACTACACCAGCACCTAGACACAGCACTCTCACTGGAGTGATAGATACCCTCCTCACCCAGAGAGCCACCATCACTTCGCGGACACCCAAATCACTCCGAACGAAAAGTATCAACTGGAAAATATTTGCACAGCAAGTATTCCATAATTTTCACGCACGCAAAAATCCCAACATTTTCATTTTTTTTGATTTTGGCTTCTCTCTTCAATTAGGGATAGGAATGCGAGGTTGTATCCCCACTCCCACTGCCGTCCGGAGGCCGTACGAGCCCTTCTCCGGCATCTCCTCCGTGCAAGGGATCCCGCAGCTGCCTCTCGGTGCTGCCTTCCTCTGATTTGCTTACCAAGAGCAATTTTTTCTGCTTGTTACTTGATAATTGCCATCTGGGTGGATTCCATTACCTGATACGTCGACAACCCTACGTGGTTCCTCTCCAGCGATTCTGCCTGCTGGTGTAGAAAAACCACACTCCCAGATGTAAAAAAAAAAATTAATTGCTTGAAAAAATTTTTTGTTTCTTTTTTTTTTCACTTTCAATAGAGATATTCTTGCCATCCCGTTTATATTTATTAACCAAATTTCATTGATTCTAAAACAAATTTTTTCCTTTCTACCATTTGCACAACCTCCCTTCACACTTTTTAGCAACTTGTTCTTTTACTTACTACTTTTTACACTCACTTTCTTTCTATTTACAGCTCTTGTCTTTCTTCTATTCATAGTCCACCAACTAACGAAAACAAACATCACTTAAATAATCAAAAATGGTTGCTTTCACTGTTGACCAAATGCGTTCCTTAATGGACCATGTCTGTAATGTCAGAAACATGTCCGTTATTGCCCATGTCGATCATGGTAAGTCCACCTTAACTGACTCCCTGGTCCAAAGAGCTGGTATTATTTCAGCTGCTAAGGCCGGTGAAGCTCGTTTCACCGATACCAGAAAGGATGAACAAGAAAGAGGTATCACTATCAAGTCTACCGCTATTTCTTTATACTCTGAAATGAGTGACGAAGACGTCAAGTCCATCCAACAAAAGACTGACGGTAACTCTTTCTTAATCAACTTGATCGATTCCCCAGGTCACGTCGATTTCTCCTCTGAAGTCACTGCTGCTTTGAGAGTCACTGACGGTGCTTTAGTTGTCGTCGACACCATCGAAGGTGTCTGTGTCCAAACTGAAACCGTCTTGAGACAAGCTCTAGGTGAAAGAATCAAGCCAGTTGTCTGTATCAACAAGGTTGACAGAGCTTTACTAGAACTACAAGTTTCCAAGGAAGATCTTTACCAAACCTTTGCCAGAACTGTCGAATCCGTCAACGTTATCATCTCTACCTACGCTGACGAAGTCTTAGGTGATGTTCAAGTCTACCCAGCCAAGGGTACCGTTGCTTTCGGTTCCGGTCTACACGGTTGGGCCTTCACCATCCGTCAATTCGCCAACAGATACGCCAAGAAGTTCGGTGTTGACAAGGAAAAGATGATGGACAGATTATGGGGTGACTCTTTCTTCAACCCAAAGACCAAGAAGTGGACTAACAAGGAAACCGACGCTGATGGTAAGCCATTAGAAAGAGCTTTCAACATGTTCGTCTTGGACCCAATCTTCAGAATCTTCGCTGCTGTCATGAACTTCAAGAAGGAAGAAATCCCAACCCTACTAGAAAAGCTAGAAATCATCCTAAAGGGTGACGAAAAGGACCTAGAAGGTAAGGCCTTACTAAAGGTCGTTATGAGAAAGTTCTTACCAGCTGCCGATGCTTTACTAGAAATGATCATCTTACACTTGCCATCTCCAGTCACTGCTCAAGCTTACAGAGCTGAACAATTATACGAAGGTCCAGCTGACGATGCTAACTGTATCGCCATCAAGAAGTGTGACCCAACCGCTGACTTAATGTTGTACGTCTCCAAGATGGTTCCAACCTCTGATAAGGGTAGATTCTACGCTTTCGGTAGAGTTTTCGCTGGTACCGTCAAGTCTGGTCAAAAGGTCAGAATCCAAGGTCCAAACTACATCCCAGGTAAGAAGGATGACTTATTCATCAAGGCTATCCAAAGAGTTGTCTTAATGATGGGTAGATTCGTCGAACCAATCGATGACTGTA